>JAEQBH010009232.1:0-142014 GCA_016808115.1 Tetrastigma voinierianum
TGATACATCATTTGAAAATAAAAGAGATGAAAGCAGTCGTCTCAATTTCTGTCATCCATGCCAGGTGTGGTTTTCTACCCCTGGCCCCACTCCTTTGTCATAGATTCGGTTCCAAAGGAGACTCCGGAAAAGTAACGAAAGTAGTACCAATGGTATTCTAAGATCAGTTAAGATTGGATTCTTCAGAGGTGTTATTGCTGATTACAGGGATTAATTATGGGCCTAATCCTTCTGGAAATGACCAATCATGCCATCATCGTCAATTAGGGTTGCCTCCAAGTTAAGATGGCATAGGAGTGCAAGAGCTGACGGGCCGAGACTGAGCGGTGGAAGTAAGCATGATGGGCGACTAACGCGATTCTTTCTGATCATTCCTTCCATTGTTATGCCTGCAAAACAACTGGGCAACCGGCTATATTAGTAGAAAATACAGAAAACAGGAAAAAAGAAAAAAGAAAAAAGAAAAGAAAAAGAAAAGACTTAACTACTAACCTAAGAAGATTTGATAATGTTTATAGGGATAGTGTTATAAATCTTTGTTGCAGAATTATGTTTGGTTCCCATTTTTTTAATTCAATAAATATGGATAACACAGAAAATAGCAGGGTTTATTTGTTTTATGGTTTGGAAATTTGTTTTTTGTTGAACAAAGGGAACAAAGGAACACAAAGTCCACTTTTGGTTCTAGTTTTTTTTTTTTGTTCTGAAAAACATGAAACCTCAAGACACTTGGTCGAGAGAACAAGAACAGTTTTTAGGAGTGCCAAAATAGTGTTCTTTTATGTTTTCAAAACATGTTCTCAAGAACATTTTTAAAAAACATGAACAAAACATGCCCTAAATTCAGAGATAACTCTTTAGCATTTTCAAGGACACTAAAAGTTGTGTTCTTCATATGTTCTCAAAAACAGTTTTCAAAAATAGGAACTAAACAAGCCCTAGATTTTTGATCAATAGGATTTCTGTGGTAAGAGAAAGGGGTTGAACTCCTACCATATTTTATCCCTTTCCTCTCTTCCACAGGCCAATTTGGTTCAAGAAATTGTCCATTTTCAATAATGCAACCTAGTGTTCCTGAAGGAAATGCAACTTGAGGTGAGCAAAGCTATTTCAGCCTGTTCTTATAGAAAAGGTAGATAAATAAGAGATTTTGTTGAGTGAAAAAGCTAATATTACATATAGAGATCTTTTTTACCTCTAAAGCTTTCACCTTTCTTTCCATTTCATCAATATACTGAAACTGCTTCTGTCTAGATTTTTGAGCAGAAAGTCGTTTGAAGGATCCTGGAACAAAAGAAAAAAAAACTTTCAGAAACTTGATCAAAGATAGAAATTAATAGAGGATTGGAATCAATATAAAGCCAGGAACAAGTTCTACAAACTGCAGTCTTGATCATGAAAAAAAAAATGGTCCACCTTTTGAGCTTTTGGGATCCATGTTGAAGTGTTGAGGTTCTATCCGATTGGACCTTGACAGATTTCTAGGTTGATCAGAATTTGAAGGAACATCACTGCTAGAACCCGAGATCGGTGCCGCCTTATCAGATCGGAGTTGCATCAAAATTTTCTTGTTCCTGTCATCTGGAGTACTGTTCATGAGCTTACCTTGGTAAGGTTTTAGTTGTTGCTTCATCATCGTTCCACTGCTGCCATCTCCACCATGGTTGATGAAGGAGGGTTTCTTGAATAAAGGAGTTGCAAACGGAACACCTACCGGAGAAATTAACTTAAAGGCCTGGCCACCAGTAGATGAAGGCGCTCCATTAGGGTTTTGCTTATATCTAATTTACTGCAGCCCCCATGGGACAGATGGCTTCCGTTCTCCGTTTCTGCAACAGTAATTCACCTGCAAAAACAAGCAGTAAATGCCAGTTTTAGCAGAAAGCCAAGAAGATTTTGATAAGATGATTCACTTTTACTTAGTAGAATTAGGTACCCACCATCAAGGGAATGATATTAAAAAGAAAAAAAAAACTATGCATTTAGTCATATTTATAAAACATTTCCCACGTTCAATTGTCCTAAAATGTAACAATTAATGGCAAATATAGATCTCTCCTTGTATGGTTTCTCCTTATTTTCTTTTCAACTTAGGCTAAGTAACCCACTTGAGCAAGACTATTATGGAGAGGAAAGCATGGTCATACAACAAGCAAATTACTTAACAAAAACAAAATCTATCTGATATCGGGCAAAACCTTGTATTATTACTTTGGTAAGGTTTTATGATGGCACTGAAAGGATCAGGGCACCAAAAGGTTCAGGCTTCAAACTTATCAAATTTATATCACATGTTGAAAATGATTTTGATTTCCAATGAATGTATCACTTTTCTTTAATTTTATCTTTCTATTAACATTTTGAAGAACATATAAAGTAACACATTTGGTAGAATTTACATAATTATATTCTAATCTTTGAAAAAAAAACATATGTATATTTCTAGAGGAAACATATGTAATTCGGAGAACTCTAATTTCTAAGTAGAAATTCGGTTTTGAAGAGAAGCCTATGCAGGCAAATATCACAATTGGAAAGGATTAATTAGAGTTCTCCCATCATTGAAAGAATAACCAAAAATAATTGATACATCTGTTTTTTGAAAATAAAAGATTTGAAAGCGGACCGTCTCAATTTCTGATCATCCCATGCCTAGATTGTGGTTTTCTACCACCCCTGGCCCCACTCTATGTCATAGATTCAGTTTCGGAGGAGACTCCAGAAGAACCAACAGTAGTATCAGTGGCGGAGACTCCAAGATCAGTCAAGAGTGGATTATTTTCATGGTGTTGATACTGATTATGGGGTCTAATCCGTCTAGAAATGGCCTGATCATGCCGTCCCCAACATTAGCCATCATCATCAAGTGGGGTTGCCTCTGATTGAGGATGGCATAAGTACAAGGCTGAAGGTGCCATAGACCGAGGAGGCGGTGGAAGTGGCAGCGGTTGGCGACCAACGCGATTCTTTCTGATCATGCCTTCCATTGTTATGCCGGCAAAACAATTGAGTAACCGGCTATATTAGTAGAAAATACAGAAAACAGGGAAAAATAAAGACTCAACTTCTACTAACCCTAAGAAGATGCAATAATGTTATGGGGATAGAGTGTTATAAATCTTGGTTGCAGAATGTCAGAACCCGATGAAGACAGCAGTAGGAAACAGGAGAACACTGTAACCTGTAAAATGAGAAATAAGAATTCGAAGAGGTTCGGGATTGATTGTGAACCTATAAAATGAATCGGTAAACTGTGACGTGTATAAAATACTGTCCTTAGGAATTTGATTCCCTAGGATACAACAATCCTTCAGAGCCGAAGATGAACTCTGGAGCAGGCAGAGAAGAGCAAATGTTCTAAGTTGCAGAAGAAAAATGAGTACGTTATTTCAAACATGTCACCAAGTATAACCCTACTTTAATTTCAGTCTGCAATTTGAAGAACGTAGAAATTTCAGACCATTATGATAAAATGCTCCTAGTGGTCCAGATATCATGGATTTATTTTGTCACAGAATATTCGGAGATGTTCTTTTAAAACAAAAGTAGCATTAAATTTTTTTTTTTTCAAAAGAAAAATAATTTCATTGAGTTCAACTAGCAATGCATCAATAGAAACATATAATCAAAATCTGGAAAGCAGGTTGCGAAAATTCGCAACCTACGAAAATTTCGCAGCCTGCGAAATTCTGCAATGGCCCATTTTCTTTTGTTTTATGCTCCTCTTTCCTCTGGTTTTTGATCTGCAATACTGAGTTCAATTTGGATTCTTTGTGCTCAAGTTGACTCAATAATTTTGGCGAGTTTAGCTTGAAAAACTAAAAAAATAGCCACAAAATGTGATCAGTAGTATAGTCGGGACATTAATGTGCAAATCGGGTTAATTAAGTTGATTAGTACACAAAAAGTGCTCAAAACCTCCAATAAACAGGGTTCAAAATAGCACTATTTGGGCACTAATCAGTTGGTAAATCGACACAACATTTGGTGTTTGTTTGGGCGGGCTCGGTTAAATGGGACAACGTCTAACAAAGTCGGACGGTTGATTGAAATGGTAAAGAAATTATGTGTCGGGTATCAGCAAGTTGGGATAGATCCCCCTTCGGGTGAAAGACCCACCAATTATGGTCAGACATAGTCCAGCGGTGAAAGGCCATAAAAGTGTCTGGGTTTGCGAATCCTCGGTGAAGGACACAAAATCACGCTACCCATGGGAGCGCATGGGTTTTGAATATAAAATGATCATTGTGAGGTATCATCAAGATTTTGGTTTATAAACAAATGAAATTTGTTTTTAAAATAATGGTGGATGTGTCATCGAGAATGACGGTTTTCACACACATGGGCTTAGGCATTGTGTGAGGAGTCGATGAGGGACTTCGGGCGGATGAGTCGCATCTCATTTCTTGGCATGGCATGTAGGTTCGCATGATTGGCATGTTCTTGTTAGATGTGATTGTGAAATGGTGAGTGGACATTCATGTGCACTTAAGGAGTGGGAATTAGCCCTTGTAGGAGGTATTCTCTCTTGGGCCTCTGCACCCATGGGAAAAATATTTTTAGGTGTAAAACCCAGGACACCGGTGGACGCGCTCATCTAAAGGCGTGAGTAATGAAGAGCCCGACATGTAGCCTTGATATTCATTTAAAATATATTAGAACAATTTAGGTATTAATATACAGTTTGTATAAAGTGTTATATGCCTTTCGTAGGACTAATATGACTATATTCTTGGGTAATATTTTGAGTATGGTTGAAAGGGCCCGATGGGTTCTTATACTCACCGAGTCTGAGTAAATGAGACAAATGGTGTGGTATCGAGATACGTGATACCATAGGTATTCCACGAGGTTGATGGTTAGTCAACGGGGTTCGGGTTTTGAGGCGTCACATGTTAGGATCGAGGACCTCTTTCCCAACTCCTTAGCAGACCGGCTCCACCAGTTGATAGAGTTGCGAAAGCAATTAATGGATTTTCTCGATGAGGGGCTTGATGGCAAATCCATGGCAAATGGGAACGGTGTTGTCTTAAAAGAAGCAAGATGGATAAACGGATGTGTGTAGATTCTGGGAGCGAACAAAGTCATGATCAAGAACAAGTATCCGATACCTTTCGTTGCAGAATTGTTCAATTGATTGAGCAAGGCCGAGTACTTCATGAAGCTAGACTTGTGATTAGGATATTGGCAAGTGCGCGTGGTTGAAGGGGATGAGGCAAAGGGCTTCTGAGTGTGACGTGGTATGGAAGCCGGTTTTAGTCGCCGCGCCGGATTGACCCTACGCCTTCGACATTTTGTAACCTCGCATGAATGATGTCTATTAGGCTTCACGGACTCATTCGTAGTGGTATACTTGAACGACATAGTGATCTACAACCTGAATTTAGAAGATCACTTGGTACACCTCGAGAAGTTATTTGATAGACTGAGGCAGAATCAGTTGTATGTTAAGAAGGAAAAGTGTAAGTTTTCTCATATCGAGATCAAGTTTTTAGGTCACCTGATTTCCAAGTCTCAAATTTGGATGGATGGTGCGAAGGTGGCAACAATTCGAGATTGGCACGCCTCAAACTAGGTGATGACGATCTTTCTCGACAACAAGCTACTACAAGATATTCATCATGGGCTATTTTAAGATAGCTTGTCCACTCTCACGAGACCTTTGAAGAAAGAGGAAATTCAGAGATAGGGGATGTAGTTGCCGACTGCCTTTCAAAATCTCGAGGATCTGATCACCTGAGCTGTTTAAAAATTTTTCGACTTAGGATGGACCCAGAGTACACACGGACGTGTCAGACAGGGCCCTAGGTGGTGTGATGAGTATACTTTATACTCATTTTATCCCTATGTGTTACTTATATTTTTAGTAGTTTTATCATATAAATAAGTGATCTAATGTTCTAAATGTTCAATTTGTGATTAGGTCAACCATGAGCAATATGGGCGAAACAAAGAAGATAAAGCCCAAAATCAACCAAACTACATGCAGCAGAAGCTATTGTGATTTGATAACAGCTTTAAGATGATCTTAAATGGCTACAAACTTTATATGGATGGATGAGGACTTCTCAGGCTTTCCAAATATACCTTATTCACTCCATTTGGACTTCAAGATGATCAAGTTATGACTCTTGGTAGTTGAAGGAAGAAGTGAAGGCTCAAAAAAGTGACAAGTTAGAGAATTTGTACCATTCAGTCTTTATCATAATTTCTAAAGTGTTTTCCTGCCATTCATATCCAGATTTTACACTTCTGAGAGCTTTTCAACGGTACTAAGAACACCAAAATCGAAGTTCGGATGACAAAGTTATGGCCTTACGAGTTGGTCAAAAGCGGGAAGGCTGACAGCGTCACCAACATTGCAGTAGCAGAAGTACTTGACATCGATGTGGCGGCGTTGCCAAACGACGTCGCAACGTTCGGTTGGTTTTTTGGTCGATTTTCAGCCTGTTTTGAGCTAATTGGTTTTAAAGCTCCAAACCCCAAGAAGACAAAGAGAGCGGCTAGGGCTGGGAGAAGGGGACTTTGTCCACAACTTTGCAGGACCAAGGAAGGAGTTGTGAGCTGTTTTGAAGATTTGGGAAAAGTCATGGTGTGGAAGAAAATCCAAGAATCACCATCATTTGATCATTGGTTTCTTCTTTCTCTTTTCTCATGTTTGTCCCAAATTTATGATAATATCAAAACCTACGTACGTTATTTAACTTTGTAGTCTAGGTTTCAGTTTGATTTTGGACATGAATCTTATATTTATTCGTCAATTTTCCTTTTTCTATTGTTTCTCTGTGATTGTCTATCTATTGATTCATGATTGGTTCAATTTACATATTGATTTCTAGCTAATCTCAATATAGTGAGTGGTTCTTCGTGAGATATGAGAAAGGGTAAAGAACTGAACATAGATGAATCAACCTAATTAGCTTGGTAGTGTAGAATTACCAGTAATTAGGAGGCATGTGAGATTCTTGGATCTTAAAGCATCTCTAATGCTTGGGGTTGAGCTGAAGCAAGAAAGTCTTCCCAGTGTTAGTTTGTAGGTTATCTAACCTCGTGAAAGAATTATAATTAAATTAGGCAAAAGTCACTCACGAAAGCATTTTCATGAAATAATAGTAGGAATTTTGACTTAGACCACAGGAATTTATCATCTTGGTATCCCTTAGTTAGAACTTCGTAGTTAGATTTAGAAATTTCATTGTGATTAGTTTAAATTGTTTACTATCACAATTGTTAGTTTGAATATTAAGAAGTATTATAATTTTTGGTACTTAGCTTCCCATTTCCTGTGGACAATATCCGTGCCAGGTACTTTATTGCCAGCAAGCGTAACACTTTGCGCGGTTAGGAATTCTTTGCACACTTTATCGCACATATTTTAAACACAATCACGCAAAACGCCTATCAAGTTTTTGGCATCGTTGCCGGGGAAAATCAGTTTTTTATGATAATATCAATACTAAGTGCTTCTTTAGTACTTCAAACATTTTTTTTATGTATATATAATCATTGGTTTTTTAAGTTTTGATACTTTTGTTTTTCTTTTTTTGCAGAAATTTGAGGTTAAATACAATGGATCCGATCGACAAGTTGACAAATGCATTGGCTCACCTTAAGTAGCAACTAAGAATACGGCAATTGGCGTGAGCATAAAGAGTGACAACTCAAGTGAGGAGTCAACTGGCAACCATATGCATCAATGGATTATGCTGAGTATGGAGACACCCATGCTTGAACAATCATAATTTGGATGGAGCCACCACCCAAACACCTCATGGAATACAAGGTATGTATCTTTAATCTTTAAGTCCAAAGATCAAGCTTAGAAGAAACTATGGATGAATTAAAGAAGAGCTGAAGCTGAATCTACCATGGCATAACCTGAATTTTCAAGATCAATGGCTAAAATGGACCCTCTCAATTTAGGTTGCCTAGGTTTCTTGATCCAAATGAGATAAGTCAGCCTCCATGAGAGAATGACAAAGTTAGAGGCTGCCATGGCTGTATTGAAAAGAGTTCATGCTGAATGCGCAACATCTTAAGTTCAATTCATGGAATTGGCAAGGGCTAATGTTCAAATTCATCCTGCACCATTCCAGAGCTTGAAAGAAGAGATGGCTCCAAAGGCCATTATTCCAGAAAGAACAACCTAAATAATAGGGAGAGTATGAGTATAGAAGAACTAGTGGCAAAATATGTGAAAGAACAAGATAATATGGCTACAATGTCCTTTGAAGGACAACATGAGGATTTGCCATCTCTACTCTTAGGGTGAATATAGAAGAAGAAAACTTAAGCTACAATGAAGAAATCACCTCAAGGGATGAAGAACTCGAGAAGTTTCAAGCGATTGGAATGATGCACAAAATTTTGAGCCTTAGTTGTGAAGGAAAGATGAACCAATATAGGAATCACATGAAAAGACAAATATTAAAGTTGTAGAAAACTATTCTAGGAGATGACTTTTGGGTTCCAATGCATGAGAGAAGTGAAAATGAGGAAAAAAAAAAGCCCCAACTTTCAAGGTGGATGAGTACATCATTCACTTGAACAAAACGAATTGGAAGGAATCATTGTAATTAAAAAAAATGAAAATAATAGAAAATATAAAAAATATAATGATCTTGGAAGATTATGTGTTTAAGTTGCTAATTGAGCACAATTATCGCCTCTTAGAAAAGGATGGAGGCCAGAATTACGAACATATCCATACTTGGTATAGTCTAGTTGGACTCGAAAAACGGAGCAGCTCCTTGGGAGGTAGCTCGAGTTCAAAAAAAAAAAAAAAAAAGGAAGAAGAAGAAAGATTTTTTTTCAATTTCTTAGTTAGTTTAAGTTTGTTTTGAATAAATTTTCTTGATCTTGTGTTGTTGGTGTTTTAAGTTTGGGATTTCAGGTTTGAGAGATTCAAAGTTAGTTGGTTTTAGGAAGCTAAGGTTGAAATCTTGAAGTTCAATTAATTTAGGAGGCTTGAAGACCAAAGAAGCCATATTCCAAGCATCCCCTTCATTTGCGGAACTAAGGTCTAACCCTGCCAACACCTTTGCCTCAAGCGGTATATTCATTAGAGCAACTTCGAGACTTGATCAACCTTAGGAAGTACTCATCATCCATTCTTGCTTTTGTTTACATTGAGGACAATGTTTAATTCAAGTTTGGAAGTTGAATTCAAAAATTCAAAAAAAAAAAAAAAAAAATTTCAAAATCGGCGTTTGGATCTCATACGTTTTAGTTATTTCCTTTTAGTTGTTTGGTTGTCGCTTGCATGAGTTTTTCTTTCTTTTGTTTTTTTTTTGTGTCTCACATGAGTTAGGTTGGTGCTTAGTAATGGTTTTGAGAATGCATTGGTTTTGTGCTTAAATTGTTTCTTAGTCAAATTTGGGATACCTTTGCATTTGTTTGATTTAGGACTTGAGTGTATCTTTTGATTGTGGGAGACTTAGCTTGAATAGCCCCATTGTTTCTCAAGAAATCATTTCTTAATGAAACTCCTACGCACACACACACTAGGCCTCATTTATACACTTTGGCTCCAACATCTTCTTCTCAAATTGAACCTACCTTGAGAGACCTTAACTTCTACAGTGATGAGACACCTCAATAAATAGGATTTCCATTGTGCCCCAACTGAAAAGGAAGAAAAAGAAAAACAAAGAAAATGAGAAAAGAAAGAAAAGAAAAGAAAAAAGAAGAAAGAAAGAAAAAAAACAAATAAGTGAGTTTACTCACAAGTAGGTGCTTTGGTTTTTAGTTGAGCGTTCGGGGTGAAGTTCGAGGGAAACTAAATGCCCAGTGCCCTTAACCAACTGGTGGGGAGTCACCAATGGATCCCTCTACATGGACACTTTTCTAAAACTCCTTAGCATTGCTTCCTCTTTTAGTTTAGTTGTTGAATAAAGGTGCGTTCTTATCTGTTTGGTTAATTTTCTTTCAAATAGAGTGTTGAGTTGAGTTTGGTTAAAGAGTTTTGGAACCTTAGTCTATATTTGAGACCTAAAACATTATTTACGAGTCCTTTAGGAAGAATCGATTGAGGGCTTGGAAGCAAAACTTGCTTTGATCAACATACCCTTTGAATGCCTCGTCTTTTAGAGATGATAATTGTTTTGCATCCCATTTTAGCTAACATGTTTTGTATAAGAATATTTCCAAGCTTTCTCTTAACTTGTACTAGCACCATGCTCATACTCATATCTATCTTAGTGTTTTTCTTTTATGATTTGTGTTTCCTTTGCTTAGGGACAAGCAAAATTTAGTTACAGAGGGTGTGATGAATATACTTTATACTCATTTTATCTATGTTTTACTTATATTTTAGTAGTTTTATCATATAAATAAAGTCTAATGCTCTAAATGTTCAATTTGTGATTAGGTCAACCATGAGCCAATTTAGAGCAAAAACAAAGAGATAAAGCCCAAAATTCAGCAAACTACACATGTAGCAGCAACTACTGTGATTTGATGTTTCAGCTGCAAGATGATCTCAAATGGATACAAAATTTATATGGATGGATAGGATACTTCTCAGGCTTTCCAAAGATACCTTATTCCTCCATTTGGACTCCAAATGATCAGTTATGACTCTTTGGTAATTGAAGGAAGAGAAGAAGAGGCTCAAAAGTGACCAATTTGGAAAAGAGTACACATTCAGCCTTTATCATAATTTCTATAGTGTTTTTCGCGCCATATCCAGATTCTACTTCAAGAGCTTTCCAATGGTACCAAGAACACCAAAATCGAGTTCAGATGCCAAAGTTATGGCCTTATGAGTTGGTCCCGAAAACAGAAAGCTGCAGCAATTTCACTTGACTTGGACTATAGAGTTGTAAGCATAACATCCAGAAGCGTCGCAAACGATTGCCATACGATGTTCTCGTTGTTAGGGACCTGATTTTAGATGATTTTCTAAACACATTTTTGAACCAAATTAAGGGTTTAAAGCTCAAACCCCAAGAAGACAAAAAGAGGCAGCTAGGGCTCGGAGAAGGGGACTTTGTCCACACTTTGGGACCAAGGAAGAGGTTGTGAGCTGTTTCTAAAGATTTGGGAGAAGATCATGAGAATTGTGGAAGAAAATTCGAGAATCACCATCATTTTGATAATTTTGATCATTAGAGTTTCTTCTTTCTCTTTTCTCATGTTTTTTGTCCCAAGTTTATGATGTATCAAACCTCTATTATGTTTGTAACTTTGTAGTCTAGGGTTTTGGTTGATTTTGGACATGAATCTTATATTTGTGCGTCCATTTTCTATATTATATTATTTCTTTGTGATTGTCTATCTATTGATTCATGCTTAGTTCTATTTACATATTGATTTCTTATTCAATCTCAATATAGGTATGAGAGTGGTTCTTTGTGAGATAGAGAAAGTAGTAAGGAACTAGACATAAGATGGAATCAACAGCCTAATTAACAGTAGTGTAGAAATTACGGTAATTAGGAGGCATGTGAGATTCTTGGATCTTAAAGCATCTCTAATGCTTTAGGTTGAGCTGAGAAGATAAAGACTTAGTGTTAGTTGGTAGGTTATCCGACCTCAAGAGAGGCTTATAATTAAATTAGGGAAGAGTCACTGCGAAAGCATATTCATGAAACAATAGAGTAGAATTTTTGACTTAGATCTAGAGGATTGTCCAATTGCACCAAGTACCTAGGAATTTATCATCTTGGTATCCCTTAGTTCACGAACTACATTAGTTAGATTTAGAAATTTCATTAGTTTAGTTTTAAAATTATGTTTTACTATCCTGATTGTTAGTTTGGATATTCTGGAATATTATAATTTTGGTATAGCATCCATTTCCCTATGGATCGATATTCGTACTTAGGTACAGTTTATTACTTGACAAGGGTATACTTGCGTGGTTAGGCATTCTTTGCACACTTTATCGCACATATTTTAAACACAATCACGCAAAACGCCAATCATGGTGTGTTGGTGCAAGAGGGCATCCGATGGTCGAGTTGGAGTTAGGATCTGCGTGAGCGAGAGGTACATCACCCACAAGAGAAGGATAATTTGCGGTCATCCATTACCTAAGGCAGTGGAAGCACTAAGCGTGGGAACACAATTCACAGTGGTGACTAACAACGGCTAACACCTTCTTCAAAACTCAAAAAAGCTCTTGCCCAGCGAAGCTCGATAACAAGTTCTTGGCCGACTTTGATTTCATGTGGGTGCACAAGCTGGGTCGACATAACCAAGTGGCATTTGCGTTGAGTAGGAAGGAAGTTGCGAGCCACGTGGGATCGTTGAGTCGAGTTGTAGCGGACAGTGGTGAGTAAGGCAGGAGCTCCATCTGGGCACGACATATCAAAAATTTGGTTGAACGGGTGAGAGATGGCACCACGGCGATACTTGCTAGAGGAACTAGTTGCTTTACTTCACGGGAGAGAAGCCTATGTATTCTTAAGCAATTGAGATACAAGAGTTTCTAAAAGGAAACACATGATACGAAGTGGACATTAAGCCTAAGAGAAGAGAACATTGGCATTGTGAGCCACGGTCTTTTCATTGGCACAAGATGAAGGAATACGTACAAGCCTATGTGAACATGCCATGCTTTTCAAGTTGATAAGACCAAGCGGAAGAAGGAAGCGAGTTTGCTATAGCCTTTACCCATTCCGGAAAGACCATGGCAGTGTTTATGGATGGACTTCATTAGTAGGTTTCCGAAAGTTGAGGGCTTTGGATCAGTTTTGGTAGTGGTAGATAGGTTCTCTAAGTATGCTATCTTCATACCAGCCCCGAATGAGTGTGAAGCAGCGCACATCTTCTTCAGCAATGTTGTGAAGCATTTTGGGATGCTTGAGGACATAGTGAGTGATCAAGATACGCGGTTCTGGCGGGGTTTGGGTTGTACTTATTCATGATGTGGGAGTGCAGTGCAAGTTCTCGACTCTTAATCACCCTCGGACCGGCGGTCGGGTGAGGTGAGTGAATTAGATGCTTGATGAGTACTCGCGCCACTATGTGATAGCCTCTCAAATAAACTGGTTGGAACTTCTTGAGTCTATGCAGTTGTCTTACAATATGCAACAAAGTTCAGCCACAGGAATGAGCCCTTTTGAGGTAGCAATTAGGTTCAAACCTCGCACGCCCTTGGGCGTGCTCGTTTTTTAGCAACCTGGTTGCAACGTGAGCCCTACTGCGTACAAGTTTGCGAAGTATCGGCAATATTTACTTGATGAAGCTCGAAGGACAGCCTTGAATCAGGACAAATAGCACATGAAGAAATGTGCGGGACAAAGCGAAGACCTTTGGAATTTAGGAAGGGGAGAAAGGTTACGGTAGGCTAACTCCTCGAATTTTGAAGAAATCAAAATAAGTAGTTTCAAAGAGGCTTGATCCTGTCTGACCTTTTAAGAGTGTGAAGAAAGCAGCATTGGGGGCGTGGCCTACAAGTTGAAGCTACCTTAGAGATTGAAACTGCGAGCATTCCATGTAAGCTTCTTGAAGCGCCTCTAATCATGATCTAGTGCGGACGGAGTGCAAGTAAGGAACCCACCTATGATCAGGGTTGAGTTCGACAAAGAGATTGCGAGCATCTTTCCAGATAGGAAGATGGGCAACTGGAAGAACAAGTGGATCGAGTACTTGATTCATTGGAATAGGACGTAAATCATTGAAGCAAGTTTGGAGAAAGGGTGCTACTTTGTGGTAGTTTGAAGGCCAGGATCAGCTGAGTATGTGCGTGAAGTCAACGAGGATGTCGACTACGCTTTAGCGGAGGAGGGGTTTGTTGGCCTCAGGCTAGATGACCAGAGTTCAATGCGGCATGAGGCGTTGCCTTGGCCTGTATCAAATCATCGCCGGAAGAGGATCAGGCGAATCGAGGGAAGCGAGTGTTGGCCTGAGATGAGGCTCGTGAGGAGTCGTGGAGGCCAGGCACGGCTGAAGGAAGGTAAGGACACAATCTAGTTGGGACGCTCGTAGTTGCAGTTACGACACTCACGGCTTAGAGGGAGCTTGGAGTGTGGCACTTGAAGGAAACGGGATCGAAGTGGGAGGCGCATATAGGCACGAGGCGGAGTGGGTGTGAGAGTTTATAATTGGAGTCTGACAAAGAGTCATGCAGCGAAGGAATCTGCGGCTAAGGAATCCTATGGCAATAAGTCTGATAAAAAATGACTATTAGTAAGGGAAGGATTTGTGTGGTTGTGCATAGGAGTCTTGATCTAGCAAGACAGCTAGTCGGGAAGGATTGATGTTGGCTTGCAGATTGAAGACATAGAGTTAGAGTAGGATTCTTAGTCAGATTTGTGCTAGGACTACCCTTGAGCAACCTATATAAAGGGGTTCTGTGCCCAATTGGCTAATTAATTGAGAAGTGGATCCATAGAGAGCATTGAGCATCCTGAGATGTGGGAGCCTTTGCCAAAATGTTTTGTATTTTAAGTAAATAAAATATGAGTTGGGGAGAGAGTCTCGTACGTATTGTGTTTGTGAGAACGTGAGGCATTGAGAAGGCAGGCTTAGCAGGTTCTTAGGCGCCACACACGCAAGCCATAAATTGGGCGTGTGACAGCTACCAAGGGCAAATGAAAAAAAATTAAGAACCGTTCCTCAAGACCCTTTCCCTGATGTCTTTCAATAGATGTGGTCATATATTTTGTATCCCAAATTGCCATAAAGTTATGTTCGTTGGATGGTCTTTGGAAATGAATATAATTAATCTATGTGTGTGTGTGTGTGTGTATATATATATATATATATATATATATATATATATATATATATATATATATATATATATATATATATCACCTATATATATATATATATATATAAATTACAATAAAGAAAGAAATTAATTTTAATAAAAAAAGCTTTACAAATTGTATAAATATGCTGTCCACGTTGATGCCTAGCTCAATTGCTGGAGTGTTAAAAATTTTAAAAGGTAGGACATCCAAATTGCTTAATTGTCAAAAAAATTGTACAAATATGTTTTCCATTTTAGTAATGGAAATCATTTGACTCATAAATTTAATATATTAAAAGCACTTTCAGACATTGATGGCTAATTATTAGGATACAAATGAGCATATCCCATTTTAAAATTTGTTTAATATATATATATATATATATATATATATATATATATATATATATAATTCTTTATACCCTTTGCCTTTCCCTTTTTAATTTTTGGTATTAGATTTTAAAATAAGAAAGTAAACATAGCTTCAACATGATTCTTAAAATTGCATTTTAATTAAAAAAAGTAATTTGAATTTGAATTTAAATTTGATGGTAGGTTGTTTTTAGGTGAAGGTAGGGTCACAAACTTAACAACATAAATTTAAGGGTGAATAAATGAAAAATAAATATTTTTAATTGAAGGTTAAATATGAGGATGATTCTAATTTTAGAAAACTAGTCTGAGAACACATTCAAGACAATAATATGTAGGTTTATAGGGCGGTTTTCAACTAGGATTCAGGCATGATCCTCTTGCAGTCAAAGGATACACCATAGGATGAATCTTATTCAACAACAGCCAATTTTTTGGACAAAAAATATTCAATACAGATCATCTTAATGAAACAACACGAACAAAACAAACAAAACATGAAATTAAGAGCAATTGAGAATTCAAAAAAAACAAACCGAAAATAAGGACTAAAGAAAGTTTCCAATTGTTTTTGCTGTTGCAGGATGAAGAATTTTTACAGAGATGATATAATTCTGTCATAGCCTCAATTTCACACCTACCAATCAGAAATTACTGTGAGAGAGAGAGGGGACTAGAGATGGAAATTAAAGAGAATATATATTAAAATTAGTACGTACCCATTTTTAGATTTATATGCGTTCCTTTCCAGCGTTAACTTCTTTTTGTTTCATGAGTTCATTTATAATAGTTTTTCTTACGCTGGGTGGTATCATTTCTGAGTGAGTTGTGCCTAGTTGGGCCCTTACAAAGTGTACTATAGATTTAGAAATTGAAAGAAATATGCTCTATATCGTTCATGTTTTTAAAGCAGTTGTGAACAAAATTTAGAGAAACACAGAAGGAAATACCATTTTAGTATTTCTTTGAAAATGATTCATATTCTCTGTTTGTGTTATCTGTGTTTTCTCATAACAAAAGAAGTGTTATTTGTGTTTTTCTCATAATAATAAAAAAATAAATCGGGAACCAAACTTATTCTATTTATTTTCCTTGTATTTCTTGTTTTTCAAGACAAAATAAGTTTCAAAACAGTAAACAAATAGGCCATAACTATATTCTTTGTTTTCCATAAAATGTTTCGACCTCAGATTCTTTCACCTGGGTTTCCATTTTCATTAAGTAGCTAATCCTTCTCAGTCTAGATTTCTGAGCAGAATTCTATTTGAAAGAGCCTGTCAATAACATTACAAGAATCAAGACCAAGATAATCAAGGTGTTCTTGAAAAAAAAAAACATGATGAAGGCGGGAATTTTGGACAAACCGTCACAGGTCTCCGATGAAGTGGGTTGGGTCTGGTTGAGGATCACCATTGGCATCTGCAAAGCTGATGCAGGTTCAGTCCTCAAAGGAAACTTCAGACCACCACTGCCTGAAGTTAATGGATGATTTTGAGGAGTTCACAGGACTGATAATGGGAACCAATGCTATTGGCTGAATCCTCTAGAAATGAAGAGAGGAGAGTTGATGGATGCCCGCGGCCTTGGCGGCTGTGGAGTGGTGGTAGTGAGTCAGGACCAGTCCCTTTTTGTTCATTCCATCCATGGCTTCACCAGGAAAAACAACCACAAAACAAATTCTGCTTTTTAACATAAGATAGAGAAAACCTGAGGGAAAAGAAAAACAAAGACTATCAAAGTATATTTGGCATTACTAACCCTACAACATACTAAGTAATAGTATTTTAAAGAGAAAACTTTGTATATATAGGGAAGAAAATTAATATATTAGTAAGAGATTACTAAATATGGCTTATTTTCCTTACTGGCAATTAATTTTACTCAACGATTTCTAGACAATACCATAAATGCCAAGAACCATTATTATCATATGTATTCAATTAAATGCACTGGATGGGAGTCAGATTTTGAAGTTTCTAGTTGCTAATATTAAGCCCAAATAGAAAAGAGCATGGAGACAGAGGATTATTGTTTAATTTTGATTTATTTTCTTAGGCTCTTGTTTGGAATCAGGAAACTACTTGGAAAAATATTAAGAAAATAATTTTTCTCATATTTGGCTTCACGATGAAAATATATATAAAAATTAAATATAATCAAATTCTTTTAAAATTTTACATATTTTTAAATTTCTTAATTCTTATATAATAAAGAAAACATATAAAATGAGTTTAAATAAATATAGAGAATGCTCAATGAGGGCCAGATTTAAAAGGCAAGCTCATGTAGGGATATATAAGATTAGTTCTTTGTTCTCATATATAGGCACTTATCATGCATAACTCATGTAATGAAATTGCCAATGTTTAAAAAAGCAATGATATAGGGAGGGAGGTGTCCTGAGTTAAAGTCTTGAGTAGGGACAATTTACTGCATAATAATTAAAATGTTTAATTATTAATAATATATATATATATATATATATATATAACATTAATTAATTAATTAGAGTTTCCCACCTATTCCCTACCAAAATGGTGAGAGTGTTTTTTCCTCCAACAATGATATTCACAACAACCCAAAATTAGTAGTTTTATCAATAATGTTACAACAATAATGTTATCCATTTCACCAAAAAAAAAAAAAAAAAAAAAACAATAATGTTATCAAATTGAATGATAATATATTTCATATAAAATTATAATTTATTTAGAAATAAATTTATTATATAATTAAGCCAATTTTAGAAAAGAAATTTTATGATTGGATGCAAAAATCATAAACTTTAAAATAGTACCCTTAAAATATTTCTTCAAAAGTATTGTATGTAATTCAATAAACCTTTTCAGAAAATTTTAAATGTGATAGAGCAAAGATTAAGAATAGAGGATGCTATACATTAAAATTTTAATGAATTTTTATTTTTTCATTTATTTCAAGAGCTCAAATCCATGGAAATAGTTTAGGGTGGGTCCATAGGTTAAATAGAAAGAATAGTTTAGGGTTTAACTTGAGTGTTACTAAAATTACGTATTTTGTAATTTCATAGAGCAGTGCATTTCAAGTGATATATGATACTTAGGTTATGGCTTTTCACTTCTTATTATTAGTCTAATGGTACCTCATAATTCTCTTTATTTTCTTCCAAAATTTCATTCTGTTCTAATTTTTCTCTTTATTTTCTTTCCATAGTAACTTTTGGGTTTCAAGAATAAAAACTTGTGATTAAACAGTCAGTAAAACGATTGTGTATATTGGGATATCTAATTGTATGAAGTAGAAATAAGCGTCTGGAGCTTAGTTCATTGGTTGGGGCGTGCGTTAAGATGGTTAGACACAGGTAGGAGGGTCCAGAAATCTCGTGGACAATTTCTTATATTAAGCTTTTTAACCAAAATATATGTTCCATCTTCTTGGATCACCTCCTCTTTTCTCTCTCCTCCTCTCCTCTCTGCCCTCAACCCCCATTGGAGCTAGAGCAATAATGTAATACTTAGCTAAAGTAACACCCTTTAAAATTATTATAGATAAATATATTTACCAGAAATAAATTTTTTTTTCATTTAATAGTTTAAAAATTAAAATAAAATTTTAATAATGTTTGCCTTATTTTTTATTTTATTACACTAATATTAGAATTTAATTATTTATTGCATACATAATTTATTACATACAATATTAATAATATAATAAATAAATAAATTCTAATATTTTACTAATATTTCTTATAATTTATATTCTTTACATTTTATAATTTTGATATTTGAATCATTTTGATATTTTTAAAATTTTTATAGAATATTAAACATAATTTAAAAATAAAATAATTAAATATATCATTTATTTTTAAATATAAATAAATTATTTGTTATTTTAATTTTTATTACCATTTTGTTTTATAATTTTTAAATCTACTAAATAAAATTAAATTCATTTAACATTTAAATAAATTTAGATATTTATAATAAATTTTATTACAAATATTTTTATAATAATTTAAAAGGGGTTTTTCTTTTTTTTTACATTGGTACAGGTGTTACATTGTACTTTTATGGGTTCAGGTGTTAAATTAGTCCTATAACTCCAATGGATGATCAGGAGAGGATGGGGTGTTAAATTAATCCTATAACTCCAATGGATGATTAAGATTAGGGATGAGAGAGAAGAGGACAGACAGGAGGAAGGAAGGGGTGATCCAATAGAGGAAAGAAATGATCATGTGGGTCCATGAGGGCATTTAGCTTTAAAATGAGCTTCTTTATTAGTTAAGTATTTGCTTTATTTTATGATTCTATTCCATGTTTAACAAATATGAGAAACCAAGGAACATTTTATTTTCCTTATTTATGGTCCCTTCATTACATTTCTTAAACACAATTCCCCAATAAATAATATGGAATGATAAAATAGCTAGAGTATTCTCATCGACTCTTATAAAGAGTTTGCTCAATATGCACAAAAGTAGTTCAAAGTGTGCATAGATGCCTTTATATTTCAAAACATGACATATATTATTAACATTATGATAGCTTATCAAATAAACGAATTAAAATAAATAAATAAATAGAGAAAATTATCTTGATTTATAATTTTATACGTTCATATTATAAATTCGATGCTTTGGAAGAGGAACTAAGGACCATATATTCACTAGCAGAGCCAGAAAATAAAATGAAAGTGGCATAACCTTTGGCCAGGGGCGCATAATAGTAACTCTCTTGACTATTTTTATTTCTCTAGTAAGCTTTTCTTTAATATTAAGATTTAGAATCCCTTTTCCAAAAAAAAAAAAAGAACCAGTCATTAAAGCACTCTAAATAGTGCAGATTGCATAGAAAACAAACTCTAATTCTATAACCGATTATTACTTATTATTTATATAAGGGGCAATAGAAGATTACAATAGAAAGGATTCAAATGAAAATTTTTTGGATTAATAAGAAAAAAAGAAAATAGAAACAGTGAATTCTTCAACAATGTACATATCTTGAGGTGGACTCCACATTTAAATAACAATCTTCACATAAAATAACAATCTTTGTCTTGAAACTGAAATGGAGTCTAACAATGTAAGAGCATCACCAGCCATGTCGAGAGGCAAATATGGCTGGGCTACAGCTCCCTCTTGGGTGAAATCCTCTACGTAGGTTAATTATGATTTGTAAATACTATCTCTCCGTATAATTATGGATAAATAATGCTCCCACAAATGTTAATGGCATATATGATATTTGGAAGCAGAGGCAAATAATTGGTTCCCTTCTTATAATTATATTAAAGAATAATCTTCTAAAGAAAAGGGCCAAGACATGACTTTTATCATGACAAAGAGGCCAGCCGTTATAAAAGGATGTACAAGAGATATACATACAAGTCCATCACCCAATTGCACGTATTCTTTACCTATTTATTTTTAAATTAATTATCTAATTTTCATATTCATATTTCTTTCAATAATATGCTGTCTCAGCACTCTTTTCTTTTCTTTTTTTTTTTTTTTAATATTTTATAAATTCAGACGTTACCTTCATTTTCTGATATTATAGTTTTTTATTTTATTTACTCATGTGAGAAAATTATCAGCGAACCTGCAATACTTATATCTAGAGCACGAGTTCGAATTTAAAATAAAGCCACAAACTTGACAACAACGGCATAAAACAAGGAGAAAAAAAAGCTAGCATAAATCCTGAACAAATGAAAGCAAGAACAACAACAGGAATGAGGATTAAGTCGTAATTATAAGTAGGAATAAATAAATAATATGGAATGATAAAGAGCAAAGTGTTTCCATCGACTCTTGCAAAAAAGTTCTTCAATATGCATAAAGGGATTGCTCAAGTTGTGCACGATGGATTTATAATTCAAAAACATGACTTATTTATTATTAGCATTATACAAGCTTATCAAATAAACAATTCAAAAAAATTAAATATTAGAAATTATCTTGATTTATATATTCATATTATAAATTGATGTAGAAAGAAGGAACTAAGGCCATATATTCCACTGGCACAAACAGAAAAATAAAATGAGGCATAACCTTTTTAGGACAAGTCCACATATTGAATTTTAATAAAGAAATATTTAGTTCAAAGACATCAAATAATGCAATATTTGAATCTAACCACCTATTCTATGTCCTGAAGCCTAACTCAATTGGTTAGAGTCAAACTTGAAATGGCTAGACATATGGAGAGGAGTTCAAGCCTCAAAGAAAGTAGTTTCACATTTATATTAAAAGTTATTAGCTTTAAAAACAACCACATATCCCTTATTTTTTTCTTGAAAAATAATCTTTTTTGAGCAAAAACTGCTTTACCGTTTTATATATTTACATTATCTCTTAAAAGCGACTTACTTTTGTAAAAATATAAAGTATTTTTATTAAAATCACTTAGTAAAAATTGATAGCAGTCAAATTTCCAAATTTAGTTTTCCAAAGATCTAGCTTTTAATCAAATCACCCCTTCAATAAAAGCATATTTTCAATTCAAAATATCTTGAAAACAACATAGAAAATGTCTATAAACTATTGTTGTACCTAAAGGTTGATATGTATCTATACGAGGCTTAATAATGAATTAAGAGTAAGCACATGGCACTCTCAAGACTGCAGAATTTATAGAAAACAATGCTCTAATTCTTTTACCGATTTTTTGAATATTTATATTGGGGCAGTAGAAGATTCAATTAGATTTTTTTGTGATTAGTAAGAAAAAATGAAAACAGTGAATTCTTCAATAATGTACATATCTTGAGTGGACCCACATAAAGTAACAATCTTAAGAACCATTACTTTACAATGTCAGGGCATCACCAATAATATCAAGAGGCAAACAGCAGCTACCTCTTCGAACTAAATCTCTAACCGTCTAATTATCCCATATAAATGCATTACTATCTCTTGATATAATTATGGATAAATAATACTGATCACATATATTATTTTGTCATTGGTTCCCTTTAAAATTAAATTTTACAAAACTAATCTTAAAAATAAGGGCCAAGACACGGGGCTTTATCTGTAACAAAGAGACCAACCGTTACATAAAGGACGGTAAGAGATATATACATGCTCACATTCCATTACGATACGAAAATAGCAACACACACCATTTTATTTTATTGAACTAATCTCTATTTTTGTATTCATTTCTCAATAATTTATTTATCTCTTAAAAAAAAAAAAAAAAAAAAAAAAAAAAAAAAAAAAAAAAAAAAAAAAAAAAAAAATTCATTTTCTCTTTTAAATTCCAGATGTTACCTTCATTTCCCGATATTAGAGTTTTTTTATCAGCTCATAGTAAAGAAAATTATCTGGCAGACGCCATAATATCTAGAAACACGGATTCGAATTTGAAAAGCTACAAAACGACAACAACAACAGAAGCAAGGAGAAAAAGGCTAGCTTCCAACCTAGAAAAACCAAACAAGAACAACAGCAGCTAGGAATGAGAAATGCAATCTTAGCTAAACCCATAAACTTTGCTGAGCTTTTGATTATATTCATTCATGAAAATGAAACGCTACCATTTTCATTATTGGAGCAGCTAGCTAATAGCACAATTATCTCTCAAGAAGCCCTTCAATTTCTAATAAAGTTGAAATGCCTGGGAAGCCATCTCCTCAGAGCACAGGAAATGAACAGGAACTGGAACTAGAACTGACATTCAAAATTCTACAGAAGAGGCAACCCAGCTGGCTCATATCTTGATTCGTCGTATAATTCATTTAGTCCAGACGAACAGGAGACATCCATGTCTAGTCTGGCAGCTATTTATAATAGAACCCATTCTGAAGCTTAGTTATTTCCTGTTGTAAACATTGGCTTCTTTACCCTTGAGATAGGCGTTACTGTATCAGGAGAGGAGAAGAATAGGAGTCAGGAAAAAACATAGTGGCTATACATGTACATACCATTTTTTGAGGTTCAGTTGCATTTCGCTGTTCAACCATGGCGTTCCTTTTGTTTCGCAAATTAACTCTCCATTAGTGCTTAGCCTTTTCCTCTCTTGGCACTATCACTTCAGTTGGGAATGTTCTCCTTGGCTGAACTTATGTAAAGATGTTATTAATAAGAAATGAGACAGAGAGAGGAAGTTGGATGACCGGGAATTCCTAGGACTACCTCAGAAGTTCTTTCCTTGGTTCTCCAGTTCATTTGATGTAGTTAGCCTTTCTCAGTCTAGTAGATTTCTGACAGAAACTCAGTTTTAGAAAAGAAGCCTGTGAGCCAAACAGATCACCATTGAAACACTTAATTAATTTACTTTCCCCATCATTGAAAGAATAGCAAAATAATTGATATATCATTTGAAAATAAAGAGATGAAAGCATACTGTCTCAATTTCTATCATCCATGCCAAGGTGTAGTTTTCTACCCCTGGACCCTCACTGTCATGGGTCGGTTCGGAGGAAGACTCCAGAAGAACCAACAGTAGTACCAGTGGAGGAGACTACAAGATCAGTTAAGATTAGTTATTTTCAGGGTGTGGATACTGATTCCTGGGGATTGATTAGGGGCCCTAAATCAGCTCTGGAAATGGCCTGATCATGCCATTCAACATTGGCCATCATCATCAACTCCAGGTTGCCTGCTCCCCAAGTTGAGATGGCATAGAATTACAAGGGCTGAAGGGCCTGGGACTGAGGCGATTGGAAGTGGCAGTGACCAACACGGTCTTTCTGATCATGTCTTCCATTTATTATACTACCAAAACAACAGGCAACTAGCTATATTAGTAGAAATACAGAAACAGAAAGAAAATAAAAGAAAAGAAAAGACTCACAACTTCTAATAGCCTGAAGATGCTTAGTAATGTTATCTAGGGATATAGAGCCTTGCCTTTCCCTATGTATATATAGGCAAGAAAAATGAGTTCGGACACGTCACCCATTATAACCCTACTTTGATTTCAGTCTGCAATTTGAAGCAGCCAGTAACTTCGGAGACCATTTCTGACTCAAATGCTCCTGGTAGAGTCAGTTTTTCTAAGTCCCTAGATAATGTTATTATCCCTTAAGCAATGAGAATAGCATTAAAATGGAAAATAGTATTATTAAGCTAGGACTACTTTGTCCAGTAACGTTCAAGTTTTGCAGGGTTCCTGTACTGAAAATGATCCAGCAGTTGTTTATTGCTTTTTCCTTTTGCAGGTACTGCTGTACCCAGGTGATACATATTCTGTACTATGAGACCTATATGCTCCACAGCCAAATTAGTCTTTTTAGTCCTTGTGGTTTCTTTTGGAGTCTTCTTTACTGAGACTGTCTTATGTTTGAAATTTAAGCTACCATGTTGAATGACTGAGGATAAAACCTCTCACATCTCTTTAAAATGACTTCAGGCCAATATGCCATGATCATTGTCAGTACTCTACAGACCATAGTGAAACTTTCCCACAAGACATATAGACTAATGGAATGTGTACATATGATTACAAGCATATAATCTACCTTTAGGACTGAATTCCCTTCTTTGTTTGATCCAGTAGGATAGAGCCACCAGTAGTTAAAATGCTTGTGCCTGATTATCATTTTTATCATGAGTAACATTCTTACTATCTTTTGACTTATATTGGACATATATTATATGTGTGGCCAATAAATTTTTTTGTGAAATCTGCAAACTCTAATAAACAAAAGAACCACAATAATCTTGAAACTAATTTTATAACATCTTTAGGAAAGTTTGACCATAAACATTTGAATTAATACTACCAATACCTTTCTTAGCCAAACATTTACTACTGTGTTGCCTTTTCTATAAACATGACTACATTTACCAGATGTTTAAACTCCGAGAGAGATCAAATATCTCCCTTTAATAAAACAATTAGACTAGGTAAATTACTTTTTTTGTTACTTGCTTGAGTATATAATAACTTTAGGTCTCCTATCTCTAGAGTCTAAAGCACCATTGTTTTTGGAGATCAAACACCATCTCTTGAAGCCATACACTCTACTATAATTATTAGAAAGCATTGACTAAAGGCTGGCCATGACCATTTGAAAGTTCATTAGAATCTATAATAATCCATCCTAATACACTTCTATTTTGTACTCTTAAACCATCAAAATTTGCTTAGATATTCCATTAATAGAGTGGAATGCATGAATCCATTTTCAACCATAGAGGACAATGTGTCCTTAGTTATGCAAATAAGATTAGTCGAATACCATGAATTTTGGAAAATTAAAGGTAGCTTTCTCAATATTGATGAGAAATGGTTGAGTTTAATTTATGACAAGGCTTTTGATTCCTATGAGTCATAAATATTCCACGAGATAATGCGATTTTCTCGATACCTTGAAAGGAATTGATTAGTTTTATAATTTTTATATAAGTAATTTTCAAAGCCATATCCAAATTACCTTCATAAGAGGAGTAGGACAATTATACTTAATACGATCCCCAAATTCCTTGAGCAAAGGGCGATACTTGAAATATAGTTAGTATTTTCATTTATTCGGATACCACAATCAACATTTATTTTTATAATTTTAATCTTCTATCAAGTAGAAACTCACAAGTGAGGAAGAGCTTCTCTTGAGACCAACTATAGGAAGGAAATTTTATTTTATTGTAGAATTTATTCCAGGTCGACTTAGAACTTTATTCCTAAGGATAACTCAAGGCTTTATCACGCTTAAGTTCTTGTTTGAGGTAAATCTTCATCATGGAAAAACCCACCTGGGGCTATCTTCCGCTGGCGGGAAGGTGGAATTGATTTAATATCTAATAGCATTGAAGGAAGAAGATGTAAGAATGATGTAGATATTATTTCCTTACTTTCATTATTTTATAAAGTCATGTACTTTAGTATCCCAATTGATGTATACACAATTTATTTCTTTCCACGAATGAAACAAAAATTATCCGCCTCAACCAAATGTCCTATTTAGAATTAAGACTTTTCTGTCTCTATACACAATTTTAGGCGACTCCGGTGTATTTTCTATGATTAATAATTTCTTTCCCACACAATGAGTCACCTTCCCTTTTTAGGATCCACAAAAGTTGTGTCATACATATTTATCTCTCATAATCCTTGCCCAAAAACTACTCACTATACTTGGATTCATCCATCCCTAGTTTATAATGAAGCTTTATTAACATCCTCATTTCTCTAGATTCCTAGACCTCCTTTCGTTTAGGCTACAAACATTATTCAAGCGACCAGTCTTGTGGAATTCATATCCTCGATCTTTGTTATTTCATTTTTATAAGCTTAAAGCTGAGTTTCATTACATGTAAGGTAGGCTGTAAATTAGCCTTCAATAGAGTTATTTTTACCAGCTCTTGAAAGACGGGCTTTCCATGAATCCAGCTTCTTTTAGGACTTAAGGATCTAGCCTTCATAAAAGATGTACTACTTTTAACTCTTGAATTATTCAGGCCCAACCAAGATACTTACTAATGCCATTGACAGTGGATGTTGTGCCCCTAGTCTTCTCTTTAGCTCCATGCATATATATTTGAAAGAAAATTAGGCCCGAAGGCGATAAGTTTACAGAGATTATCTTGACATAGCACTTAAAATTTATTACAAAATTCTCTAATATTAGAACAAGTTATGGCGCCCCAAAACTGGGGTCTTGTTGACAAGCGCCAGCCGAAATGCTGTAGGTATTCGTAGCGCAAGCTTTGTTTACCATTTAATTATCAGTACTTGTGGATTGCCGTTGTCAAATCATACATAATAGTGTTTGGGATCCATTCAAATGTTTTGAGTTCAAGAAAGTATGTCTTGAACATCTGTTGCGTTTTAAGATGATGGCGGGTGGTGGGCTGTAAGGCCCAGTATGAACCATGCAGGTGGACCGACTGCGATTTTGAAAGGTTATCGAGGCCACGTGTTGGCGTTATTCACAGTGCTGGCCTCGAGGCTGGCGTAAAGTCTGTTGTGCATATTCTTACACAAGGAAGTATTTTCCATGAGCGAGCCACGACAGAGAATGTTTCTATGAACTCACTTCCCACTAAATTGCATATATGACTCAATTCATGTTCCCACACATTCATTCACATTGAAGTAAGCTCTTACAAGATTCCTTTATGGATCACATTATCTTTTTGATGGAATGGATGAGACTCGATCGCTGTATACACGCTTTGATCGCACCATCCTCATCGCCAGTCCTTACCGACTCCTATCACACACAATACCAAGGCCCATCGTAGTAAAATCCATAATTCTGGATTACATCCATTGATTATTTTATAAAGAATTCAGACTTTATCATTCAAACCAAAGCTTTTTGGATGTGTACACCTCAATGATTATTATATTCAAAACTCATATGTGTTTTTTTGTGGGTAGCGGGTTTTTGGTGTCACGTGGAAGCCCGCACCCTAGACATTTTGCGCTGTATTTGGAATTATGTCTAAACTGATTATAGTCTTTGTCGAGAGGAATTTGTCTATCCTGCTTGCTATTACGACACAAGTTTTGTTTTACCATTTATTCAGCTTGTGACTGTTGGACTTAGTCCCATAGCTTGAGCCCACCCAATCAAACACCAAACACAGTGTTGATTTTTCAATCGCTGCACTCCACCCATTCAATGCAGAGGTATCTCTAATTAGTACAGGACTTATCGCCAGTTTTGAGAGTCAGCCAGTATCTTCTAATTTCTGTGACCAAGCTTTTGAAAGATTAACGCTTTTCCCTTTTTGGAAATAGTAGAAGGTCTATCATTAAGAACGCATATCTCATAAAATTTTCCTTGATTTGCTTTCTGCACTCTTATATTTTAACTTCAACCTTATTTAAAAGTTTTAACTTTTGACTAATTGCTTGATTTTTCTTACTAACTAAAAGCTTTGGACCTACAAAGTGTATTCAAGCATCCTAAAAACATCAATAAATCCAATCAAATGGGCCCCAAAACTCTTCGCATATAAAAGGGTTTGACGTAAACCTTATTTTCTTTATCGAATGCCAAACTATAGGCTCATGATGAGAACCTATGATGGGAGATTTGCAGCCCTTACATCATTGAAAACCAAAAGACAATGATACATTCAATCTGGTTTACCCTCTACCAAATTTTCAAAATTTGATGAGTTTCTTCCATATTAAACCAAGTGCTTGGGAGACAAAGATTCTGATCAAACTTAATTTGAAATTATCAACAAAATCGCAAAATTTTGCATTCTAGAAAAATTTACGGTGGTTTCTCCTACTTTCCTTTGAGTGCGAATTTTAATTCAAAATCTCATAATTATCAGTGCCCAATAATGGAGCTTTTGATATTAAGCAAGTATCCTATATCTCTTTTTATTTCTTAGTGTTGGGGATATCTATGCAAGCTAAAAGGTAAAATTAAGATTAAATAAGCCATATGTGAAGCGTCACGTTCTATTATCTTTTGAAATAATATCGAAACAACATTAGAATTCAACATAGCCATAAACTTCACGAAGTCCACCTTAGAAGTTTAACATGTCAAAGAATCTAATGCATTGACTTTTATTTGAGATAAGAACAAAATATTAGGAAAATTACGAAGCTTTTGACTTGATACATATATTAAGTTGTTAAATGCATATTTATGATATTGGTAGCCTCTAATAACCTATAGATTAGCATTTCATTTATCTAACATCCATATTTCAATTGATATGCTCACATTCGATTGTTTTGGGGAATAGGATTTTTTTCTTTTTAACATCTATTCATTTTTGTATTTACAATGTTGTAGTATTATATTCTAGTGGAAACTTAGACTGGTACCTCACTATTTTCAATTGATATATCCACATTAAATTGTTTAAAGTCAGTTTTTCTTTTTAGCATCTATTCACTTTGTATTACAATGTGTAAATATTATTTCTAGTGGAGCTTAGTTCAGTGCCTTTTCATGCTCTGTCGATCTTTTGGCACTAAGTTGGGTCTTGATGGCGGAATGTGTATTTAAGGCATGTGTTATGATTGGCATCGCCTTCTTTAAGGCGCATTTCATGTGATTACGACTTTGGTTAAAAATTAAGCCGCCAGTTAGTAACATGTGATTTAGAGCACTTGATTTTTAAAAATGAAAAATAAAACAGTTACTTTCAACGAGCATTCCTACAAGCTTGCATTTGCATTTGCATTTTGCATTTGCTGTTACTTAACTGGACCCGGTAAATATCCTTAGACTCTCTTTAGCCCCATCTCTTTTAGACTTTCCCTGAAACATAGATTAAACAAGTAATTGGGGCGGGTTTGGTTATAGTTATTAAGAAACTGTTTTTGTTTTTGAAGAAGCAGGAGAATAAAAGGAGAAACACCCAATAATTATGTTTGAGTTCCCATTTTTTTAATTCAATGACACGGATAACAAAGAAAATAATAGGGTTTATTTGTTATAGTTTTTTAATTTTGTCTTTTTGTTTTGAAAGGGACAAAGGAACACACAAAGACCACTTTTAGTCCTAGTTTTTATTCTGAAAAATATGGAGAACACAAAAGTACTTAATTCGGAGAACAAAACTAATTTTCAGGATTACAAAATAGTATTATTTGTGTTTAAAAAAACTATTCCTCAAGAACATTTTTTAAAAATACATGAACAAAACCAGCCTAAATTCAGACAACAATAACATTTTCAGAGAACACCAAAGGTGTGTTCTAACTAAAGCAGCTGTTCTCAAGAACAGTTTCAAAATAGGAACTAAACAAGCCTAAGATTTTGATCAATAGGGTTTCTCTTTTGATGAAAGGGATTGAACTGCATCTTTTATCCATTCTTCTCTTCACGAAGCCAATTTTTAGTTCCGAAGGTATTCTCCATTTTCAATATGGCTGCAACCTGAAATTGTTCTGAACTGCAACTTGAGGTAAGGCAAAGCTATTTCAGCCTGTTCATATAGAAAGGTAGATCCAATAAAGAGAGATTTTGTTGAGTGAAAAGCTAATATTACATATAGTATGATATAGAGATCATTTATTACCTCTAAAGCTTTCCACCTTTCTTTTCCATTTCATAATATATGAAACTTCTTCTGTCTAGATTTTTGGTAGTCGGTTTGAAAGGATCAACAGAGCGAAGAAAAAAAACTTGGAGTCACTGGCTCATTCTGATCTGATCAGCAGCACATTAATGTACTCCTCACATTTACGCACCTAAATGCATCACCCACAAACAGTACTCCATACAAAAAAACTAGAAACAACCTGCAGCTACTCATTGGAGGATTACAGCATTTTATCTTAAGGGACAGTATCGGATTCTCATCCTGTTTTCCTTTTCCACGGGGTTCGTCAATTCTGATCTTCATTTCATCTTGGGGTTGGTGGCTGATTTCCATGTCAAGGATCGAACTCAAGTCCTCCACATTTTCCTCCATGCTTCGCATAACACTACAATCAAAACCCCCATACTCAGTAGAAGTGAATTTAAGGAGGGAAGCCATGAAATCTAACTCTCAGAGCTGTTCTGGGTTTTACAGAACCTGCATCCTAGCCTCCTATCACAGCAAATGATCTTACATTGCCATGATAAGACTCTCATTATATTATATATATATACACAAGAAATATTTCATTATTTTCCCATACTCTCAGCATGGCTATTGCCTGTTGTCAATCACAGGCACCCATAGGATTTTTAATAGTCATGAAATACCAAATATACCTATAAAAGATGAGCTTATAATGTTTTGCTTAGTTATTTTGGTCATTACCTTTCCAATCTATAAGATGGGAATGTGCTGGAATGGGCCAGGATATTTTATTACTTATTCTAGGAATAATAACCTCTGGGATAATTAAAAATCTTGTCAAAGGAAAAATGAGTCAATAATTTTAAAAGTAGGAAAGAGAATAAGAAGAATGTGTAATTTTTTGACAGCTATGTATTTTATTCTGATGTAGTAAAGTGGAATCGAATCTCATACCATCCTGAATCTCATGCCATCCCAAAGTATTTTGCCTTTTAGAAGCGTAATCCTCTATCAATTAAGATTAGACATATGAATAAAAAGATGTACATTAAAAATGTTTTCATGCAATTTATGAGACATAGGTATCTCTTTTTTTCTTAATCACTTATATTAATAATTAGATTCGGAAGAGATAATCTAAATGACAATTTTTTCCTACATGATATATATTTTATAAAGAAAAGTATTGTGTTACAAAATTTGTAAAGATTCATAAGATTTAAGATTAACAAAGTTGTTATGATTGGATTGTACTAAATTTGTTTCGTCTTACAAATAATATTACTACAGATTGTGAGATTTTATCAATACATAGAGCTATTATTTTTTTTATTCTATTCATATGGATGAAATTGTTTGTATATCCAAATCAAATGGCCTTTGAACTTATCAATGTCATCTACTAAATTTATGTTAATTTTTAAACTATTAAAAATTAATCAATGCTATATAATATTTTGATTGACTTTATAATTGCTTTAAATTTGTTTTTAATTCAGAAAATAGATAGAATTAATTATTTATGATCAATATTCTTTTTGGAAAACAATAATATCAAATTATTTTTATATACTCATATAGTATTATTTTGTGTATTATAAAATAAAATGACCTAAAATTTATTAATTTATTAGCAATCACATAACTAAGATTCTAGATTATCAAAGATTTGATTGTTCGAATAACATGTTTTCTTTACATTTATATAAATGACATCATTTATTAAACAAAATTGAAAATTTAAACTTATAAATGTTATTGATGAAACCTCTTTTGGACTAAAGATTCATTTAGCATAGACCAAGATTTTTGAAAGTAGTGTAAGTGCCTTTTGATATTATGTGATAAAAGAATTTGAGTCCTTGTAGAGCAATCATACATCAGTCTTATTATAAAAACAAACAGAGCAAACAAGTTGAAGAATAAGCAGATTATAATATATTTGTTGAATTACAGAAATTAAGATTTAGGAGTTGTAAGACAAATTAGATGATTACTTACTTTGAGCTCATACTCCTCAATTTCCATGGCATGTGGCTTCGAAGAGCGAGGCTCTCTGCGCAAACTCCCTCTTAGCCGACCCATTCTACATATATATGATAGGGTTTAAAATAGTAGCAGTGAGCCGCTCCCAAGCCCGAGAAAAGTAAAGCTCATTTGGCTTGCTTGGACCCTTAGCATCGTAGAAAGCAGGGAGCCAGGTTCATTTAGCCCCAGAAGGCGATAGCATGGACGGCTGAGAAAGCCCATATTACGTAAATCAGACCAAATCTCATCATTCAAAGAAGTAGGATAATTCCCGATAGCTACTTATCCCATAAATCAGACAAATCCTCACCAATGAGAAGTAGGATAATTCCTGATATTGCTTCCTAAGAATTGCTCCACTTCCAGCCAATAAGTGGCGGTAGGCGGGAAAATTTACATCCAATGGAGAGAATCCTTTTACCATCAAATGCTGCTAAATACCAGGCCCACCCCAGCAGGCAGATACGCGAAACGATGACCGCCCTGGCGGTTAGTCTTTTCTCGAGGGAGGCCCGGCGACATCGGGCGGCGAGCGAGCCCCGTCGATCCTCTTTCTTTCTTGTTTTTGCGGAGAATTCAGCGTCAGTGCGCGGTTGCTTCGTGGCGATCAATGGCGTTGATCGCTCCGGCCCGGCGGCGCATCGCGCGCCTGGCGTTCCGTTGAAGGCATCATCTCATTTGGCATGCAGCCAGGAGCGGCGGTTCTTTTGAATAAAGCTAATCTCTCGATGGCCGATGGTATCAACCAGGGATACAGGCGAGACGGCGCCGTCCTGGGGATGCGGGGACCCGGCCCGGGGGGCGGCGTGGACGGTAGGCCTCCGGCGGCGCGGCTAGGGCAGTGCAGTAACTTGCCGGAAGAAGTGGGGCGCTCAGTCTGCCAACCAACGTCCCGGTAGGAGACCGAACCGGCTCACGGAGTAGATACAGCGCCCGCGGGGTACGGTGTGAAGCCCCGGGAAGACCCTTACCACCCCTCGGGAAGGCGACCACGCAAACTCTCGAGATCACGGAAACAAAGCGAGAATCCAGCTGGCCGAGGGGCACGGACCACCTAGCGCAGAGGAGGGCGCAGCGAAGCCAGCAGGGGCGTCGGAAATGATGAGACCCGGCCTCCACTCCGACCAGAGATGGGAGGCGGTCATGGGAGTAGAGGTTGAGGCTCTAGCAGGGAGCTCGGCCACATAAAGGGGTTGTAAAGGAATTCGGGCTCCGATTCTGAACACCCCAGTAGCGCCAAGCTGAGTCTGGGTTGGTAAAGTGCTCCGCCTTCCGGCTGGTCGAATCTACATGATAGAGCGTTTGATGGTGCGAAGGATCCGTCGATCATCTTAACACCTATAGAATCCAAATGGAGCTACATGGGTATCAGACCACTGGTGCGAGAGCCCAGCCCGCTATCACGCTAAAGGCCGACGTTGGCTTGGTTTAATGAGTTCCACCATCGTGTTTCTCGTTAGAGAGCTCTCATCGCGTTAGTCTCCCGGCTTCATTGGAGCTAGAACATACAAGAAACGAGTTATCTTTGTGACCATAAATGGAGGCTCGCGAAGCACAGTCTTATGTCGAGGTTCAATGGCGAGTGTTGAAGGGTGATATACGGATGGGAAGTTCCATATCATAGTGACCGTATTTCAGGTTAGAGTCACGGTCAATTGTATTTTTCCATCTCGAATCCTGACAAACGCCATTTGAGGTACTCGCTAAAGCTGAAAAATACATAATAAAGAAGCCTCATGTCAGAAAGAAAGCTCTTCGACCCACAAAGAAAAGCAAGACTGATATGATAAAGGGACAGAAGCCACTAGAGACAAAAGAAACCGGGGAGAGATCCCGAGAAGACGGAGGCGCCGAGGGCGCAGGGCGTCGGGGACCGCACAGGACCACCTCGTGAGCTGACAACGAGTATTCCACCTCGGTGGTTCACCCGCCAATGGCCGATGTCTTGGTCTTACCACGAGTCTGACATGAGCGATTTACGAGATGGCTGTCCCGAATAAGGTCGGACCACGAGATAGCACGAGGAAGTATTGTGGGTTCCACCAGGGACCCGCAGACGCTGAGCGGATGATTGGATACAGCAGGAACAAATATCGGTGGTGCGTGGATATGTGATTACTTGGATTTCTGGATATATCAAATATCGATAAATGCTCGGTGGATTTTGTCAAAATATCGTTAAAGCGAAAATTAATAAAAGTAACTGAGTTAAGCTGAAATAACATAGTGGAACTTTGTGAGATGGCATGAAATGATGATATGCGCATTGAGTAATGTTCCCAGTTCATAGTTTGTGGAAGTGCATTGAAAATGATTTAGAATAAGTGGGATGATGTGAAACATTGTTCATTGTTGATGGAAGGGGATCCATCTTGATGGGAATAATATTCATAATAAGATATTCAAAATATTGAGATAAATCACAAAAATAATAATTTGAGAATTAAATGGAGCTTGAGTGGCATATGGATGAGTTTGTAAAGTTTAGCATGATTTTGTAGGTATTTATAAAATTTTGGAGTCAAAATGGTGATTCACAGGTATTCTGAGTATTTCTGATATTTTACCGATGTACAATATTTGCGATATTTTTAGAAATTCACTTCCACAGTCGCAGCGTGTATCACGATTCGATATTTTTGTTGGAAAATCGGTTTTTCGAGTTTTAGACCAAAATCGGTGATTTTCGATTTTCCTGCCTTTTCTTCGATGCGGCCCAGAAACCAGTTTTGTGATATATCGGCCGAAAGAGCGATTTATTCCACTGGATACAACTCGAATATAATGTTTGATTCGATGCGGGTATCTCATTTGCTTCATAACCTCTGAAGGTGAAATCGAGGCAACCACCACCCACCTCGGCACCAACAGCCCTTAGGGAATCCACGTGATATTGGGAGGATTTGGTGGTGGGATCAAACTCTTTACAAAGGAAGGCTCACTTGCGTAGCATCGGTGGGGAAATTGTGGAAGTACAAGCGGTGTCTAAGCGCCTCATTTCGACACAACTATAACATTCGGACTCAAACTGGAGGATGCCGCTACGATGATCCTTTGGTAATAAGGCGATTGGCTAACAAAACAATCCACGGGTCATATGACAATGGGGTCGATGACATCATCTTCGCGTAGGCTTCCCAGCGGAGATCGGCATGAAGGAGAAGGCTGGAGACAGTCGGCACCCTGCGAGGATTCTGGAAGTGCTACCTTTGGGGTCAATACTGATAGTGCTCACTTTGGGGCCCAGTGCCGATGACAATGATGAGTTTCTCAGCGAAGTGGATGCCCCGTCTGCTTATAACATATTATTGGGTAGGCCTCTCTGTGCCATAAAGGCCATCCCTCAACACCACACCCAGTGATCAAGTTTCCTGCCACGGGTGGAGTAAGATAGTTCTGGGAGACCGGTCTACGTGACGGGAGTGCTGCTCGCATCCGTGAACAGCGATGCGACATATATGGACGGGACTCGACATAAATGGCGGTAAATACCCGACTTGAGCCCTCGGAAGAGTTGGATCCTGTACAGTTGGACGATAACCCTGAACACCTCGCCTACATCGGCTCCAAGCTTGCGGAAGACCTCAGAAGCCTCCTTACCCGCTGCCGAAGCGAAGCTAAGGATGTGCCGCGTGAAGCGAGAGAGATAGGAGAGATTGATCACGTGTACTCCACGAGACTAAGCGTCGGTCCATCGCCAAGAAACAATCAAGCAAAAAGAAGGAGTTTAGCTCTAAGAAGACAAAAGCGTTGATCAATGAGGAGGTGGAGAAACTCCTCCGGAGGCGGGCGTCGGAGAGGTGGAGTACTGAATGGTTGGCGTATCGTGCTCGTAAAAGCGAAGCGGAAAATCGCGACTCTGCATCGACTTCGCGGCGTCAACGGAGCATGCCCCAAAGTTAGTTTCCCTCTGCACCGCAGATCCAACCCTAATAGTAGATGCACCGCGGCCGTCCATGAACTCCTCGATTTCATGTGGATGCTTTCTTGGTATAACTAGGTGCTGGATCCGCGACCGAAAAGACCCTCATTAAATCGCGGGCAAGGACCTGGCCTTTCTCGGTAATGCCCTTTAGGCTAAAAGCGCATGGGCTACCTACGAGGAGTTGGGTAGACGGAGATGTTACAGAAGCAAATAAAGGCATCCATGGGAGGTATATATAGATGACATGTTGGTAGAAATTAATCATTGGCGACTCCGCGCCAGCTCGTATATCAAGCATTCGGATCTGAGGTACAACGCTGAGTTGAATCCAGCTAAATGCGCTTTTTGGAGTCTGTTGAAATTCTTGGGTTTTATAGTCAGCAATGAGGAATTGGGGCAAATCGAACAAGATAAAGTATAACAAACATACGCCACGTTAAACATAAAAGAGTCAATGTCTACGCTGGAAGAATAGCGCGTTAAGTAGGTTGTATCCAAGGCGATAAATGTCGACCACTTCTTCGAGTTAAAGAAATCTTTTCAATGGGATGCACATTGCGAAGAGGCGTTCGACCTTGAGAGCTTACTTGAGCTCTCCTCATTACATTAAGTCCCTGCGAAGGGAACTCCCTTTACCTTTGTACTGGGATTTTCAGATTTCTGGAAACCAGCGCGTCATATAGGAGACAAAGACCAGGTCACGACATCCGATCTACTATTAAGGCGAGCTACGGGGAGGAGCGGGAGAAGTATCGAGGATGGAGAAACTAATCACGGCGTTAGTAGCCGCGGCTTTGAAGCTCCTCACACACTTTTCAAGCTCATGCCATTGAAGTCCCACGGAATACCCAATGGAAGCCAGTGCTACCTGAGCCGGAGACCTCGGGAAGATTAGTGAAGTGGGCCATGTGAGTTCAGAGCGGGATCGACATCGAGATATAAACCCAGTTGCAATAAAGAGAGGCGAGTCTTGACGGTTTCGTCATGAGTTCACCGTGAGCTTATCGGGGATCTGCGAGCGACCTTGAGCCTCCCCGAGTTAGGCTGACCGTAGGCCAGGGCCACGATGCTCGGGAGCGGTGCGGGCTAATTTGACCTCCCCCCGGAAGGAATAGATATCAAGTACTCGGTTGGGTTCCCAGGCCTCCAGCAGCAGGCCCAGGGTATGGGGCCGTCATCGGCTGGATCAACATCGCCCATTCAATGGAAGTTGATCGGCAAGGTATCACGGCGACTCCGGGTTGGTAGTAAGAAAATAGAAGACACCTACGAGGCGAAGGTGAAAGAATGATCCTATACCTCAAAGTGCAGGAATTCACGGGGAAGTTTGTGCTAGTTCGGTCGGACCTGTACGGAGGCGGGAGGAATTCCCGGGCGGATGCATGCCACTAGCAAAGCTGGAAACTGACCTCCCGAGAGATCTCGGCGGGATGGCTAGCACATGGGTACCTTGCAGGCCCTCTATGGATCTATGGCGGGAAGTCTCCTTTCATGTCAGGAGCCCGAATTTGGATGGACCGTTTGGGACCTATTTAATGAATTGCTACTGACTGACCGAAGCCATGGGTGGGACGGTCGACGGGTTTACTTACCCTAATCGGGAAGCCTTTCTGAGATGTTTTTCACTTGTCCTCAGTGCATCGCGAGGAAGGCCTTAGACTAATCTTGGGAGTACATGAGAGGTGTATACGGGGAAATCACATGAACCGCAGGCGTTGGCGGGAAAATCCTTAAAACGAGGATATGCGCTCTGATACTCGGGAGGCCTTTGATAGAACTAGTCGAGAAATGCGAAAATTTTCGAGGAGCACGCCAAAATCTCACCTCGTCAGGCCATTGGCGTCGATCCACAGAAGCCCTGGCCCTTTCGGTAAAGGTAAGTTGGACATAACAGGACCTCTGCCCATTGGAGCGAGCGAGAGCAAATTTATCGCATCATGCTTGATGGATTATTTCACCGTCGGCGAGACGGAACCTTTGGCATACTATCACGAGGAACAAAGATCGCAGCTTTGTTTGGTGTTCCATAATTTGCGAGGTTTGGTAATCCGGAGATCTCTGGTGGCAGGACAATGAAGCAATTCGATAACCTTAAGTTGAGGTTTTTATGTCGAGCTGGGTCCGAAGACTACTACTCATCCCGGCTCCATCCCGCGATCTAATCGTGACTGATCACGCCAGACCCTTCGCGGCACTGAAGACCAAATTAGAAGATCTTAAAGGCAAATGGGTAGAATACATCTTTGAGTGTGCCAAATATAGAACTATACGCAAATGCGCAACTTAAGGAAACCGAATTCGCTCACAGCTTTTACTTGATGATAGCTATCGAGATCGGATTAAAGTCCCTAAGGATCGGGTGGCAGCGTGGAACTTGCGAAGGCCCTCCTTAAACACAGACCTCCTAGATGAAAAGCGTGATCAGGTCCTAAAGCGTCTGAGAGAGACTACCAAGGGAAGGCCGGTGAGTGCTCGACAAAGAAGTCGAACCTGGGGTTACAGGCACGGCGACCTAGTCTTAAAGCTCACTGTGAGGAAAAATCCAACACATGGAAAACTGGGGCCCAGGCCCAGGAAGGCCCCTATATCGTATCTCCGTCATCAAGCCCGGAGTAATTACGAGACTCCCGGCCAGGAGAAGGAAAAGTTCTACCTCATTCTTGGGGCATTTGAGCACCTTAAAAGCGTTTTTATCGATGAACCTCAGTTGTAATCTTTAATAAAGTATCGCCGACTTTGGATAGTGATGCATGTGTTTGATTACTTTGTTAATATCCTCATAAATAAAGCGAGGCACCTCGGTAAAGAAAAGCAGACTGGCTTAGCGAGAGCGAGCGAAAGTTACACACATTAAAGATACACAAATTCATGCTTCAAAAAAAGAAGAATTTTCTTTATTACAATGAAGGTACAATTGATTACAATCAACAGTGCCATCCCTTACATCTCGGGAATAAATAGTACAGCGGTTCCCTTAACACGGGAAAATCTCAAGAAAGAAAGGGAGAGGAAGGGAGGAAGAGAGTACGAGACGAGGAGGAAAGGAAGGAGGAAGGAGAAGAAAGAAGAAAGAGGAAGAAGAAAGGAAGAAGAGGAAAATGAAGCGGTACTAAAAGTACACGCTCTCTCAGGTAGCATTCCCTAGCATGGGGTTAGGGAATAACTAACTCCCCATAAAGGAAACTGAGGGCCTAAGTTTACTATTCGTCACAAATCATCGGTTCGCCAGTAGACACGGGTTTCTTGGCCATTTCGGCCTCAATCCAATCAATACACGCATTATTGCTGCCGTCGTATTTTTCACCAAAATCAGCCGTGGGCGTACAGTATCACGTGATTTTCAAAAATTTGCTATCAATTCGGTCCCAAGGTTTGAGGACCGATCAGCGACCCTACTTGGCCTCATTAGAGCTCAAACATTCGTAAAACACTTTAAAATGGGAATAAAGGAAACTCAAGTAGGAGAAACCCCTGCCTCGAGATTTATACAAGCTCATAAATCCGGTACCACTGCAGAAATACTCTCCTTGTAGGCGAGTTCTGCATGTATCCAGAAGCGCGACGGTGGATCGCGAAATATTTCTAGAGAGAAGTTAGACCTTCTCTCACTAGAAACTCAACTCATTTCGTGATAATTTCACGCATCCCGAAAATCTACTCCCCACGTTTTCTTTATTTCCAACATTTGAAGAGATATGATATTCCATTATTTGTTTTCTAGTAGCTTAAACAATTCCCAAGAAATACCTATTATGTCCCTTCATTTTCCAGTTTGGCATTCGGCACTATCTCGACGTTCATTTCATCATTTCTCTACTCATACCACTTATGGAACATGAGTACTTGTTATATGTGACTTTCGAAACCATCGAAGTGAATTTTATGGCACGACGCGATGCCTCGAAAGCGTGTAAGGTCTATGTCGAATTTTATGCCTCGACGAATTTTGTAGGCTAGCTAGATTTGTGAGATGATTCAAGATAGGAAATCCGTTTTGTCATCAGGATATAGAGAATAAAATTCACGGATTTTTGCGAAATTAACAATTTGTAATCGAAATTCACGATTTTACCTTTTTCGAAGTGGAATTTCTCGGTCTTACAGGACGAAGTCTACGATCCTGCCCGAATGGACAACGACATTCCTCAAATCTCTTGTAATACCCGGTGATCCCAGAGCTACATATCTTGAAGATTGACGTTGGTCTCTCGACTCATCACGGTCTCAACCTTCTCTGCAGGTCATTTGCATTGCTGATGCTCGATGCCACATCATCCCAATCTCACCTCGATGAAGCCGAGGCTTTTACTAGACTTGACGTCTGGTGATGGTCTCTTAACAAGCTACATAACAAAATCCTCAAGTGATACTCATGCCACTGCATTTGGGGAATTATGGTCAGAGATGTCATCCACGAGACTAATAGTGATCTAAATAGGGTTGGAATATCCATGCACCAGGATCCATGAATCTTTCTTTAGGCGCATTCGTCAATCCAAGGGCATCCCATTAAACTCAAAGTGCCCATAAACGTGTCTAAACAACAACATCTTGGGGATATCTCTGTATCCCTAACCTCGGTGATGGTAACGGTCGAGAGGTTTATCTTGGAGTAGACTGCGCTCCTCTGTTGATCAAACAAGTCATCGATCCTCGGTAATGGGTAGATTCTTGATGCGTAACCACATTTCTGGCCCATACATAGTCAATGCACGATCAGAGGTGTATCCTTCTTCTTTGCAAAGCGGAACGGGCACCCCATGGTAAAGTGCCGTTATAATGAACCACTTTTCAGGTAGCTCCTGTAAAGCTGGACTCTTTGAGTTCACGCAGCTCAATTTGGTGCCATCCTATGCGAGTCATGAGATGGGTGAAAGTACCAAATTGTAACTCGATACGAAGTCTACTACCCTGCACATGGGGAGTAATCCGGGTAAGCTCATCTAGAAGACATCCACATACTCGCATGCACTATAAAGGGTAGATCTAAATCACGGTCTCTGTCATCCTCCAGTGGGCTCGCTACTTGACCCGCTAGCCCCATCCACGACACATGGACTCATATCTTTGTATGATGCAAAATGTCATTACTTGTCTCCACTGAAATACCACATCGGTCACGATCCTGCGTGTAGGCGTAGCCCTCCTCACAGCTCCTGATGATATTATAGCAACCTGTAATTTCATCGTTGATCATCCCAGGGATGACCGTCGAGACTGAGCATGTCAGATCCTCGAGGTCCGCTGAGTGGAGTCCAGGATCTCAGCTGTAGCCTCGACATATCATCCCTATTCTCGCCTGGCGTCCCTGGGGAGGAGACTCACCTGGGCTCTCTAAGATCTCTAGGGTCCTTACTTGTTTCCAAATGTTGGGCCTGCTCTCTGGCTCGAGACACAGCTAGTCTAATCCACAGTAGTATCGGAGAAATCTGCAGCCTCTAACACCTTCTAGATTATATGAGCCAGTACTGCCACCGTGGTCTCCTCCCCACCAGCCAGATGCCCGGAAGATGATACGTCCCTGAGCCTCTGGGGTTACTAGGACCTCCTTATTTCCCCCTGCACCGGCTGTGCTATAGGCGTCGCCGCATTGCTGACCTCTATAAAGGCACCTTGTCAAATACGTGGTGCCTAGCCAGTACCCCACATGGACGTCCTCCGTCTAGTCGTGACTAGCCATGCGTATTTCAATGGCAGCAAGGAATCATTTTCATTTCATTTTGATCTAACTACTTAGTACTCCATACAATTACCCAATAGACTTAGCGCTAACCATGGTGACGTTCATTTGATGGCGCTAAATTTGACACTCAGTTCATTTCATTTCATTAAAATTCTAAGTTTTCTTATTCCTTTCGTTATACAAACCTAAGGTCATAGTTCCTAACCTTAGCATTCACCCCTTTTCTACTCCGCATTACACCATGCGTATAATTTCCCTCGCAACAACCACGCGATCACAATTTCGCCTCCGTCATAAATGTATACAATAAATTTCACATAATTTCAGAAACATAAGATCATGATCAAGACATGCAACATTCATTCGTATCTCAAGGTGTAAATGCAACACGAGACACTATTCATACGAGAATCGGTTTATACATTGTCCTTGCATTTCACGGTGAAATGTGAGGCAATCAATTATACATTTAAAACATTTTTATCAACAAAATTTCATTTTTTGAAATTTATTGAAATTTTATCTAATTTATTTGATTTAATTTATTTAATTAAATATTTAATTTTTTTCATTTTTTAATTTTTTTCCATTCTTGGAAACACCCAACATATCATGTTTTTTTTTCATTATTCTCATTACATCAAATAAACTTATTAAAGTTTATTTATTTGATTTATTCTCGATTACACCAAAATAAACTTATAAATTTATTTTCCTCATTTCTTGATTTTACAACATAAAATATTTGAAAACCATTTTCTTCACTTTTTTTTTTTCATTTCTTCCGGCTATTGGAAGATACGAAAATATATACCTATATATATATATATATTTTTCATTTTCAGGAGATACTCAAATAAATTTTTTAAAGATTTATTTAATCAATTCTTCAGTTTTACACCTTTATACAAAGGCCTTAGAAGAGTATTATCTTCACCTCATTTTTTTTTCCTTTAACTGGACATTTTGTCTAAAATCTCCCCAAACCCTCTTGATCCGACACTAAACTAGTGTGACCTTAAAATTTTATTAAAATCCTCATTTATCCTACAAACCAAATAAATTAGACATAATTTATTTCATTTTAGTTCCCTTTTCGATTTTACTCAACTGTAAAACTCTCAAAATGTTCTAACACCTTTAAAATTTTGTATAAATTCTATTTGTCATCCGATAAACCAAATAAATTGATTACAATTTATTTCATTTTCGAATTTACACCGCATGAAACTCCTAAGATTTGTTTTCAACATAATAAATTACTAATCACCTAAGCACCCCGAACATCATAACATATCACAAACCCTTAACATAAACATCATTCACACTTAACATACAGCCATGTGCTTACGCGCAATCACACATCGAACATCGTAAATACGTTGTTCTATTCCCGTGATTTCCACAGGTAATCGTACCTAAACCGAACATCAAGCCACCCAAGTGGTGATGGCTCACCAAACGAGCTCCTAGGTACCGTATACCTAGCTGCGATATCAAACTATGGCGCTGAGCCCGGGAGTGGTGAAGCTACAAAAATCGGCCGCGGAATACTGTGAATGTCGGGTGACCCGACATTTTTTTCCACACGAAATCGAGGAATGTGAGTCTCCTTTTATGCAGGGAGGGCTCTACCCAATTACAAGGCACATATAACTGTCGAGAACATCAATATAACAATAACATGATCAAAGCGACCATAGGCCCATAAAACTAATCTCATAAAACATATATATCCAACTATATCCAATAGTTTCAAGAGTTGAATTTTACTATTATACAACATATATTAAAATTAGAATTCTAACATTATCATACATCACACTTAACCCAAAGACACAAATCCAAACTTTCTTAAAAGCTCAGTCTCTAGAATGGCGTTTCCTCGCTGCACTCCACATGCGCGTAAAATAGCCTCCCTCGACGGGGTGAGCTAAAATGCTTTCGATGTAGTGGGGATCACCCCTAGAGTGGGCTCTCTCCCTAGTGCATATGCAATGCTCAAAAGTAAACACACATTCAAGCAGTATGATCCTACTTGGATACCTAGCGGCCATCCTCATACCCGAGTCCTCATGACTCCCTCCTGCACTCGCCTAAACTCGTATAGGAGTGTGTGCTTATTTGTGGATAGCCCTCCGATGAATATATATATCAATTGGAGCGTCTCAGCAGTTGATATTGTTGTGGACTTCCCTCCGATGTATATCAATTTAGGCCATCTTGATGATTGATATTTTTAGTATGGACTACCCTCGGAGTAATTATCATTTTTTTAGACAACCCCTCGAGCATTCTCTCTAAGACTCACCTCTGTGCACTCCTCCCACCGTCCTGAGTGTCGAGTGCATATGGAATGCATGATGTCAATTCCATTATGATACACATCACATGCAAATATATAAACATGCATATATTCACATAAATTTAAATCACACACAATCATGTTATATAATTTCACATTTCATCTCATCAAAATTAAACTCCACATGGGCTAATGATCAAACACGAGCAATTCTACTTGAATCACTCGACCAAACACATTAATTCACAAAATTATTTATGACACTATTCTCGGGAATAGTAGAGCCTCGAGTTACTATTTCCGAAGATCGCAATCGTCGGTTCACTTTTGAACGATTTCAACCATTCATTACCTCATTTCAATCAATACATGATTTTATAGCATAATTTATGCCATTATCACCAAACAGCCCCATCAAGCTCAGCGGCACATTTTAGTTTCAATAAATTCAATCAATTAAGTCCAAGGTTTTGTGGCCGTCGACGGCGTTCAAGGCCTCGAAATGACCAAAACATTTAGCAAAACACTTAAATAAAGTGTAAAACCCAAGTAGGGAGAAACCCCTACCTCGCGGAGTTTGTCGAAACTCCTCAAATCCAGTACTTACCAGCGTGAGTCTCCTCGTGAAGCGGAAACCCAGCTGTATCCCGGCGGTTGCCGGCGATGGGATCTCACGATTCTAGAGAAGGGAGTCTTCTCTCTAAACCAAAGAAGAAATCAGGCTACTGCATCTAGTCCTCTTTCAATTCCACGTTTTTGCCTTTTGCCTTTTGAAGAAACACGACACTGTGGACATTTGTCACTTTAGTGTCATTTAAACTTTCCATTAATACCAATTATATGTCATCCTTTTCCCGATTTGACATTCACGGCACTATCTAAACGATCCATTTTCATCATTTCTCTACTCATGCCTCTTGGCATGGAAGTCACGTGTTATATGTGACTTTAGTCGCGCCAGAAATCCATTTCGGCACGAAATGCGATGCCACCGAGCAGTGCCGGCTCCGTATCTCGGGTCGTACGCTAGATTTTTGCGGGGGCGATTCCAATGGTGAAATCCGTTTCATCATCCGAGATCAGAGGAATGTTTGTATTTTTAACGAAATTACGATTTCGTGACGGGAGATACAATTTAGCCCTAGAGATACTATTACGCACCTTTTCCCAGGTGGAATTTCATAAGATCTTACAAACACATATATTTCTTATTATCAAGTAGTGCAGGGTTGTGCGCTCGAGGTTGAGGCAAGTGCACAGGGCATAAAGGTCATCTCACGAAGAACATCTCAGGAAATAACACATCACGAGGACTTATATTGCCGAGGCCGAGGTGGCGAGGGGCTAGCGCTAAAGACATAATCATAACCATCTCGGGAGAACATTCGCCTTTAGAGACTTATCTTTTGAGGCCTGGGGTCGTCGAGGCTAGCCACGAGGCATAATATAATCATCTCGAAAAATAGTAACTTTTTTTATTTCGAGGCATTTGAACAAGGGAGTATAATCGTCACCATTATAAGGAGATCTACCAAATTTACTTACCGTAAACATGGAGGAGGGAAATACCTTTATCAAAGGATTGGGCAAGAAGAGAGTTTCCCAAAGTGAACACTGCTAAATTGCTGGAGCCACATGGCGAAATTAGAGTATTATTCTGGGTGTAGTAGTTGAGCATAAGGGCTGATATGTCCTACTGCCCAGTCATAGGGCTCTGGCCGGGGCCAGCGGACTCTCTAAAGTGCAGGACACTTGTGTAGTTAGAAAGTGTGATCTACGGAGACCATGACTAGCCATTTAACGGAAAATGACCGTAAAGGAGCGTTGCATTGATCCTCCCATATGGGGAGTAGAAATTGGTGTTCCCTCGAGAAAAGGAGAATAATCATCGTAGCACTTGGAATTAGCTTGTCGGTGGCATGAGGTGTGAGAGATGTCTATGGACTCGGGCGCAGTGAGAGGATTTCCAGCAGGCGGTTGGGACGTCAAACAATGCCGTGGCGGTATCTAGAAGAGGAAGGGCAGTAGAGGCATTTCGCAGAGCGGCATTTTCTTAGAGTAGAGAGGCTTTGGCCACTAGGAAAGAAGCCAACTGCTGCCCGAAAAAATGAAAATCGAAATTTCGGTGGAGATATTTTATTGATCTCCAGAAACCGAAAGAGCCCACGCGATATTTCGGCGAGAAATTTCAAACATTTTTATTCTTTGATTTATAAGATATGATTGAAATTTTTACTAAACAGCTTATTAGAGATTGTGAGGGTGAATCAACTAACTATATAGACATGATAGAGTGATATAAAATAATACTGCGTATATATAGAATAAGGACCCAAAAATTTATAAAAAAAGACAAAGATTTACCTTAGGTTCTAAAGTTTTATTTCTAGTGATTTATTTTATTTTTAAAGGAATTTCAAATGATTGATTTAGTTTATACCACATAATTGCATATGAAATAGTAAAATTTAGTTATTTTATACCTGATGATTGATTTAGTTGTTTAGAAATTTTGCTAAACAACTTATTAGAATGATTGAGAGTGAATCAACTTTAACTATATGAACCTTTGATGAGGTAGTATAAAAATAATGCGTATATATAGAGATAAAGAGACCAAAATTTATAAAAAAAAAAAAGACAAGAGATTACCTTAGGTTCTAAAGTTTTATTTCTAGTAGTTTATTTTTTTTTAAAGGAATTTCAAGTAATTGATTTAGTTTATACCACATAATTGCATATGAAATAGTAAAATTTAGTTATTTATACCACAGTGATTGATTTAGTTGTTTGAAATTTTGCCTAAACAACTTACATTAGAGATGATTGGGGGTGAATCAACTTTAACTATATAGACATGATAGAAGTGATATAAAAAATAATGCATTATATATAGAATAAGAGACCAAAAATTTATAAAAAAAAAAAGACAAAGGTTACCTTAGGTTCTAAAGTTTTATTTCTAGCGATTTTTTTTTTAAAAGGAATTTCAAGTGATTGATTTAGTTTATACCACATAATTGCATATGAAATAGTAAAAATATTTATTTTATTTCATCCATACCTATAAAATATTTAAAAAAAAATCCATTTATGATAAATAAAGCAACGCATTAGGATTTTAATTTAATAATAAAATTAAAAATTTTAATAACTATACTAAATCCTAAAGATATCGTAATCTTTAATATTCACTTCAAATTCAAATTTAAATAAAAATTTATATGATAAAATGATTTTTAATAAGATCAAAGAGTGAGATCATAATCAAAATTTACATTTTATAGTTAATAAGTAATGAGTCATTAACTATTTAAAAATAATAAATATATTTTCTTGAATTTTTCAGAGACAATGATTTATTTTTAAATAAATATGGGGAAGGATAAAATGAAATTTTGATATATATATTTTGAAAGGCTAATCACTTTTAATACCACATTGTAAGTAAAAATGAAACTATCATTTTAATTTTGATATTTTAATATGTTTACTTACATTAAAATATTTGTTCTCTTAACTTTTCTACTAGCCTATTTTCTTTAAGCTCAATGATTTTTTTTGTCATTTAGAATCGTCTTACCATCTCTTTTCATCCTTTTCTTTTAATAAAGTGGTCATTCCATAGATGCCAGTTATTATTGTGTATTGATTTGGTTATTTACCTTGGTGGGTGTTACGATTATGAATTCCATCTTGTGCGTGTCTGATTATAAATCGCTCTTGAATGATGGGTGGTTGTGTTTTAGTACAATGTTTTGGTTTTTCGTCATGCGTGGTGCATCGTTTATTTGTGTTTAGGCGATTTAGACTAGTAAAATATTATGATCAAGATGTGCGTCAAGTCAATGATGGCACAATGTTGCAATGTTGTAGATTGTGCAACATTCGATATTCCAAGAATCGAGGAAGAAAACTACGAATAACCACTGATACCGCAGTTTCATTAGTTTGGCATTATGTTTATCCAGAGCGATGAAATAAAATTTTACTATCTTTGAAATAGGTTAAATAGAAGGAAATTGTTTTATAATAACTTCCGAATACAATCAATTACAAAATACTATACCTGAACATACGTATTGGGAGAGCCCAGCGTATTCCCGACAAAGTGAAATGACCACGTATGCTTCCAACATACCAAAACTAAAAGAGTCACTTAAGTGCTAGTCAATCCACAATGATAATATTAATGGGCTTAACTGTGGAGTGTAACTGGGATGAATTCAGTTCTTAATGGGCTTAACTATCAGATGTATGGGATCTGAGTCGATTCAGGTACTATACTAGCTAACGGATCTTTGTTTATCCTTTATGTTTTTTAAATGATTTGATTCTATATTTATATACATTACTAATTCGAATCCAATAAAATTATATAAAACATGTAAGTTTAGGGTCTGGTCGGGAGGCTCCTTCCTGGATCAAAAACACTCTAGAATAGTATCGTTAGATTCAACCACCTCCGGCACATAGATCCATTTCATGAAAATGAGTTTATTCATTATTCGAAGACTCATCCCATGAAATGAGGTAGCAACAGGCTTAGCCATAAGTTTCACTCTTTTATGCTTTTCTCCATTGCATTGACTGAACTCTGTGGGTCCATCCACTCTTGGTTTAGTATCCGAAGAATGATAAATGAAACATTGTTACATTTTTTTAAAACAAACCACAAACCTGCCATTTTCATTTATTTCATTTTTAAAGTAATCTATTGAAACAATTATTAAAACTATTTCCATGAAGCCTAAGGTAACGTTAGAAACTTATTCCTGGGACCTCAGATAGATTTTTACCTGGTCTCTGGATATAATTTTTTTTTTTCGTAAGAAAAGTGTATAAAACAGACAGGCAACAGAAAATACTAAGAAAAGAAATGTGGAAAATATATCAAAGTGAAAAATAAAAATAGGCTTTAAATAATTTTATATATGCTTTATTCAAACTCATTTTATTTATTTATTTCTAAATATATAAGATTTCAAAAATTTTTAAAATAGGCAAAATTTTTGAGAAATATTGATTTATATTTGATTTTCTTTTGTATTTAAGTAAAAAATTTACAATGAGCTTTATAGTTTGAACCTTGTGTTTTCCCATAGTCAATTTATTCTTTAGGACTAAGAAAAGAGAAGAAAATATAAAAACTGCTTAGCACCCAAGATCAAGAAAGAAATGCAATCATTACATTATTACCAAGATAACACCCGATCACTGTAGAGAAAAAAAGAACTAGCTGGGCATCATAAGGAAAATAAGTTTAAAAGGGGCTATGGACTCACACTCGAGTATACTTGCTTAAAGTACATGAAGATACAGACTTTGGGTTGAATACTCAAGAACTTTGTTGTCTATTATCCTCTTGGGCTGATTCAGCCACACATATGGTCGTTTTCACTGGCACTGAATTTAATCTGACCAGTTTTCCTATCTTACATTGCCCCGGTTGCTTCCCACTTTGGCTTTCACACTTCACTGCACATACAAGTATCGCCTTTGACGTTTGGTGAACCTAACTGTTTTCTGAGGTTTCGGCCCGATCAGGCGGTGGTTTCAAATGTGGATGTGATGGAGATTCAGCCCACTGCATGTGGAGAATCCGTCTGATGATCCCAAATGCTACGTGACTGTGGTTGCAAGAGGGCCGGAGTTTTCTTGCTTTGGCCCCTAAATTGCAGAGGAACGTTGTTCAAGTGAAACCATGGAACTTGTTGCACTGCCTTACGAGTGCACTTTCTGTCATACTCCTTGACGCCATTGCTTCGCGCTTGATTTGACGTGGCTTTCGCATCTTTAATCTCCCAATATTTGGGTGCCTGTGGGATTTTCAAGATCCAGAATTTCTTTGCCTTCTGTCGATTCCAACTGTTTTAGCTATGATTCCTACTTATGTTATTCTGCACTTCGTTGGCTACACCAGCTCCAAAACCGCATGTTTCTGAGTTTGATGTCAAGCTGAGACTATGGTTTCAAGATTTCTTAGGTTAATGTGCTCAAACCGTGTTTTAGTTTGATGTCAGTTTAGACTTTATGTTTCAAAGATTTTTAACAAAAGACGCCTGACATGAAAGACATCGTCTTAGGAGGGAAAACTTTGACTGTGCTAGCCACAATGTAATTTCAGAGGAGAGACCGCTAACACACTGCGCCGCGCGCCGCCGCTCCGCCTTCGCTGGAGTCAAAACCCGTCAGGGTGGCTTAGTGTAAGATCTTCTTCTGTAAGACTCAAAGATGATATAGGATTTCAGCCAGCCTCCCAGGAAGTGAAACTTGGTCGCTTACTACAAAATGATTTAAAGTAGCCATTAAAAACTTCTGAAGATAAGATTTCTAACTCGCCAAAGGCAGAACATAGCACACTGGCCAAGATAGTAAAAAAAATAAAAATAAAAAAATTTATCTCCATCCCACTACAGAAAAACCAAATCTAAATTAGATGTCGAATAAAATTATATTATGATGCTTTTGATATTAGAAAACTTAATTTTTAAAAAGAAAAAATTACAGATATCATTAAAAATCTATTAAATGAGAAGTTTATTAGACTCACACACCAACCCCACTAAATATTTTTCTTCATGTAATGTTTACAAAATTTCAAAAAATACACTGTTTCCTAATCACGAAAGTTATTAATGTAACTATTCATCTTTAAAGGTAATACTGAGTAGAGATTTATGTCTTCGCTTTCAAGTCAATCTCATCTCACACTTAAAAATTATATTATAAAATTTTTGTTATTTTTATTTTTACCTTATTGTGATATAAAAGTTTATTTCATTTTATTTTCGCCAATCATCCGTTTCTAGAGAAAGATATCCAACGTTACAATTAAAGGGATGTTAGCATTCGTCTCACATAGAAATAACTTAATTCTTTTCCTTCTTTTCCCTTTATGTTCTTTTTTATATATTACTTGTAATATCGCTTGTAACTCACTTTTAATTCGAAAAATATATATTATTGGATGAGTGTATAATGGCATAATAAAAACTATACCAAAAATGAAAGCTATTTTAAGATCAAAATAAAAAATAAAAAAATTTTTTAAATATTTTACTTAAAATTTCCTTTTTCGTGGAATATAATTATTAATTTTAGAATATTACACTGTATCACGTTCTATTCGGGTGATATGTATAGATTGTTTAACATTGTCTGAAAATAGTTAAGGTAATACACATTAAAATGTACATTTTTATAAACTTAATTGTTATTTAGAGAAGATATTCAACGCTACAATTAAAGGGATGTTAGTATCATTTCGCTATATAAATAACTTAATTTTTCTTTTTTTTTCCTTTTTTATGTTTTCTTTTTTATATATTACTAAATATCGCTTGTAACTACTTAATTCTGAAAATATATATTATCGATGAGTGTATACGGTAATAATAAAACTATACCAAAATGGTGCCATTTTGGTTGATCAAAATAAAAAAAAAAAAAAATTTCTTTAAATATTTACTTAAAATTTCCTTTTCGTGGAATATACTATTATTTTTAGAATATTACAATTTAATTATGTTCTATCTTGATATGTATAGATTGTTTAACAACATTGGTTCAAAATAGTTAAGGCAATACACAAATGTACATTTTATAAACTTAATTGTTATTTAGATAAAGATATTCAACGTTACAATTAAAGTGATGTTAGCATTGCCCGCTTATATAAATAACTTAATTTTCTCCTCTTTTTTTCCTTTTATGTTTTCTTTTTATATATTACTTTGTGTAATATCGCTTGTAACTCACTTAATTTCGAAAAATATATTATTGGATGAGTATAATGGGTAATAATAAAACTATACCAAAATGAAAGTTATTTGGTTGATCAAAATAAAAAATAAAAATAATTTTCTTTTAAATATTTTACTCCTAAAATTTCCTTTTTCGGAATATAATTATTATTTTTAGAATATTACATCGACTACGCTCTATCTTGATATGTATAGATTGTTTAACAATATTGTCTAAAAATAGCTTTAGGTAATACATTAAAATGTATATTTTTATAAACTTAATTGTTATTTAGAGAAGATATTCAACGTTACAATTAAATGGGATGTTAGTACTAGCCTCACATATAAATAACTTTTAATTTTCTCCTTTTTTCCTTTTATGTTTTCTTTTTTTATATATATTACTTTGTGTTTGTAATCACTTAATTTTTTGAAAAATATATATTATTGATGAATGGGTAATAATAAAAACTATACCAAAAATATAAGCTATTTTAGTTGATCAAATATAAAAAAAATAAAAAATAATTTTCTTTAAATATTTTACTTCTAAAATTTACTTTTTTAGTGAATATAATTATTTTTAGAATATTGCACGACTACGTTCTATTCGGTGATATGTATAGATCCATTTAACAATATTGCACGAAAATAGTTAAGGTAATACATTAAAAATGCATTTTATAAGCTTAATTGTTATTTTGTGGTTTATAAATGACTTTATTTTCTAGGAATAAAAATGTAGGCATATCTTTTTACGAGTGAAGAGATTGACTTTGAGGAATAAGGTTGGGTTATTTCGCCAATGGAATAGTTCTTCTTCTACAGCGGATCTTTTTCTTCCATGTATCTTTCAACTGCTTTAATCCACTATTGGAAATTTATCAACTGTAAATATAGTAGTAGCATCATAGTCATAATACGTTAAAACTAATACCATATCTATTACCATAGTGAGGGGTATATATATATATTTTGAAAATTTTGACTTTTTAAAACCTTCTAATTTGATTTTTTTATCATTTAATGGACTCTTCTTACCACAATAAAGCAAAAAGCTATCGAGGAGCCCATTAGATTCATCAATGTTAAATATGGTAATAATACAAACTATTACCATAACATATCGAATCTTTATTATCATAATAAAGTTACTATTATGAGTATTTCATGAGGTTTTTTTCTTTTAGAAATTTTGACTTTTTAAAACCTTATAATTTGATTCTGATCATTTTATTTATGTACAATAATTTTCTATAAAGTGAAACCAACACTCATATATATATATATATATATATATATATATATATATATATATATATATATATATATATATATATATATATATATATATATATATATATATATTCATTTTGTATTAGATCTTAGTATTTTATTTTTATAAATTTGTTCTTATTGGGATTAAGTCTATGGACCCCCCTATACCCACAGTGGCTCTTTAACTACTTGAATAGAACTTATTAACACTTGTGTGCCCATGTAAATTAATTAATTTTGAGATTATAAAAAACAAGTATTATTTTCAGAGAAGCATTTTGCTGTATCTTGCAAAATATATGTATATAATGAAAATTCACTGGATAGAAAATGAATAAAGGCAAATAATTACTCAACTATGAGTAGCTCCGCTGGTGCTTATCCAATTTCCATGAAACTCCCAAATCAGATATGATCAGAGAAGTCATTTGCAAAATCATTAATCTGTTTTAGAAATCAGTGGCTCCACGTATTCCAATGTTAAGAAGAAAAAGTTGGGACCTTCCAAACTCCCTCTCTCTCCTCCTCTCCTCTCTACCTCAACCCCATTCGGGACTCATGGCAATGTAACACCCTTAACATTATTACCAAATAAATTATTTTATAATAAAATTTATTATGCTCTCTAATTTATTGAAATTAAAATAATGACTTTTCATTTTAATAGATTTAAAAAATTAAAATAAAATTTTAATAATGTTTGCCTTAATTTTGCTCTTATTACACAAATATTCAAGTAAAGAAGCATTAGAATTTAAATAAGTAAATTCTAAAATTTTACTAATATTATACCTCATTATTTTCTTTTACATTTTATAATTTTGATATTTTGAATCCATTTATTTTTTAAAATTTATATAGAATATTTAACATAAAATTTTTAAAATAAAGTATCATTATTTTAAATATAAATAAATTATTAGTTATTTTAATTTTATTAACATTTAATTTTAATTTTTAAATCTACTAAATGAAAAAATTAAAATATTATTTCTTAATTTTAAATAAATTAAGATATTTATAATAATTTTATTATAAATATGTTATTTATAATAATTTAAAGGATGTTTGATTAGTGCAATATATTATTAGTGAATTAAGGGTGTTACATTCTTTGTGCCTTTCGAATGGGGGTTGGGGTAGAGATGAGAGAGGAGGAGAGAGAGAGAGAGAGAGCTTGGAAGGTTCAGCTTTTCTTCAACGTGAAACCAAATGTGTTGAAGCCAGGTAGAAAGCAATTTCTGACACTGATGATTTAATACATCAGAGTGAACAAGCCGACCAATGGCGTCTTAAAGTTGAGTAGTGACACATTATTCCTTTCTGTAGTGAATTTTCATTGCCATATATTTTGGAAGATACTGCAGAATGCTATAAAAATAATACTGAGTTTGCAATCTCAAATCAAACCAATTAAATGAACACTAAATGTTAATAGATCTAGTTCAAAACAATAAATACAAATGGGTCCTGATCTTACCAAAACACTCACAATCTTGGATAACAATACATAACTTGTGAATATTTGTTTTCTTTGTTGTTCCTACTACAAAGCTCATCTTCGCTTTGAAGGACTGTTGTATCCTGGGGAATCAAATTCCTAAGGATGTTGTTTTATACATGCTTTCGCCTTACTCATTCTATTTTATAGGTCTATGTCAATCCCAAACCTCTTCGAATTCCTATTTCTCATTTTACAGGTTACAGTGTTCTCCTGTTTCCTGCTGTTTTCTTCATCGGGTTATGACCTTATGCAACCAAGATTTATAACACTCTATCCCCAGCAACATTATCACATCTTCTTAGGCTAGTAGAAGTCGAAAGGGCTTTTTTTTTCCGTTTTCTGTATTTTCCACTAATATAGCCGGTTGCCCAGTTGTTTTAAGTATATAATGAATGGAAAGCATGATTAGAAAGAATCGCGCTATCGCTCCACCGCTGCCACTTCCATCACCCTGGCCCTCTCGGTCTCGAGCTCCTTCTACCCTTGTACCTCCTATGCCATCTCAACTTGCGAGGCAACCCCAGTTGATGATGATGACCAATGTTGTGGATGACATGATCAGGCCATTTCCAAAAGGATTAGGCCCCATAATCAATCCTTAAAATCAGTATCAACACCCTGAAAATAATTCATCTTCCACTAATCCCCAGAATCAGTATCAACAATTCTGAAAATAATCCAATCTTAACTGATCTTGTAGTTCCACTACTAAAATTACTGTTGGTTCTTCTGGAGTCTCTATGGAACTAATCTATGATATGGAGTGGGGCCAAGGGTAGAAAACCACACTTGGCATGGGATGATAGGAAATTGAGACGGTCTGCTTTCATCTCTTTAGGTTTTCTCAAATGATGTATCAATTAATTTTGTTTTTCCTTCACGATGGGAGAACTTCAATTATGTTTCCACTGTGATCTGTCATTTATGGCTACGTTTCTTTCAAACTGGAGTTTCTTCTCAAAATTAAAGCTTTGCCATGGCTTGTCTAGTTGTGATTCTTTGCGCAAATCCTCCCAGTCTGTCTTCGAGAACTTCTTTTGTGAGGCTGTCTTGTGAAAGGTTGAATAGTAATCTGTTATTCCTTATATTCATTTAGTTTTTTTTGTCTAGATATCACACCTGTAACACAGCCAAAAGTGTTTCAATGAATGCTATAATCCTAGTAGTAGATGTCAAAGTTTAAAATCATATGCGACTCCACCTCCAACCCTGCTAATAAATGTAAAATCTTATCTATTTAAAATTCCATGTAAGTCCCAATACTGATATGCTAATTAATAACAACATTATTTGAAACTACACCCTTCTAAAGGTCCGCATCTGATTGAATGAAATCCATAATTTTAACAGAAAATTTTGATAATTTCGAATGCAAACTGGAAATAGGCTGTTATACTAATGAGTCATTTATAAAGCACAAAATTCAACCTGTTTATTTTCATTTTACTTAGGGAAACATTCAAAATGTTGATTAGACTAATTAAAATGTCAATGCTCCTCAGATAGTGTGCCACAAGTTTCTGCTCATAAATCTAGACTGGAGAAAGGCTAACTACTCCTTTTCTGGAGCAGAAACTCAGTTTGAAAGAAGCCTGTGTGAGCCAAACAAATCACAATTGGAAACGCTTAATTAGAGTTCTCCCCATCATTGAAAGAATAACAAAATAATTGATATTAATCATTTGAAAATAAAAGAGATGAAAGCTTGCCTAATTTCCTGTCATCCATGCCAAGGTGTGTTTTTTCACCCCCTGCCCCACTCACTGTCATAGATTCGTTCCAAAGTGAGACTCCAGAAGAACCAACAGCAGTACCAATGGCGAGACTACAAGATCAGTTAAGATTGGATTATTTTCAGGGTGTTGATACTGATTCTGGGGATTGATTATGGGGCCTAATCCTTCTGTAATGTAATAATCATGCCATCATCGTCAAATTAGGGTTGGCTCTCCTGAAAGGCATGGCATAGGAGGTACAAAGAGCCGGACGGAGCCCTAGTACTGAGGAGGCGGTGGAAGTGGCAGCAGTGGGCGACTAACGCGATTCTTTCTGATCATTCCTTCCATTGTTATGCCTGCAAAACAACTGGGCAACCGGCTATATTAGTAGAAAATACAGAAAACAGGAAAAAAGAAAAAAGAAAAAAGAAAAAGACTTAACTTCTACTAACCCTAAGAAGATTTGATAATAAAAAGAGGGATAGTGTTATAAATCTTGTTGCAGAATTATGTTTGGTTCCCATTTTTTTTAATTCAATAACACGGATAACACAGAAAATAGCAGGGGTTTATTTGTTTATGGTTTTGAAATTTGTTTTTTTGTTTCGAAAAATAAGGGGAACAAGGAAAACACAAAGTCCACTTTGGTTCTAGTTTTTTTTTTTTTTTTTGTTCCTCAAAAAACATGGCAATACAAAAATACGACCAGAGAACAAAGTTAACAATTTTTGTGGAATTACTAAAATAGTGTTCTTTATGTTTTCAAACATGCTCCCAAGAACATTTTCTTAAAAAAACATGAACAAAACATGCCCTAAATTCAGAGAATAATAAGTATTTTTCAAGAGGACACTAAAATTGTGTTCTTCATATGTTCCTCTTTCGAAACAGTTTTCAAAAATAGGAACTAAACAAACCCTAAGATTTTGATCAATAGGATTTCTCTGTGGTAGAGAAAGGGGGTTGAACTCCTACCATATTTTATCCCTTTCCTCTCTTCCACGGAAGCCAATTTGGTTCAAGAAATTATTGTCCATTTTCAATAATGCAACCTAGTGTTCCTGAAATGCAACTCTGGGAGGGAGGCAAAGCTATTTCAGCCTGTTCTTATAGATAAGGTAGATAAATAAAGAGAGATTTTGTTGAGTGAAAAGCTAATATTACATATAGAGAGATCTTTGTTACCTCTAAAGCTTTCACCTTTCTTTCCATTTCATCAATATACTGAAACTTCTTCTGTCTAGATTTTTGAGCAGAAAGTCGGTTTGAAAGGATCCTACAGAACAAAAAAGAAAAAAAAAAACTTGGAAACGATCAAAGATAGAAATTAATAGAGAGTTGGAATCAATATAGAAACGGAACAAGTTCTACAAACTGCAGTCTTGATCATGAAAAAAAAAATGGTCCACCTTTTGAGCTTTTTGGGATCCATGTTAGAATTGTTGAGGTTCCTATCCGATTTGGACCTTGTTAGATTTCTAGGTTGATCAGAATTTGAAGGAACATCACTGCTAGAACCCGAGATCGGTGCCGCCTTATCAGATCGGAGTTGCATCAAAATTTTCTTGTTCCTGTCATCTGGAGTACTGTTCATGAGCTTACCTTGGTAAGGTTTTAGTTGTTGCTTCATCATCGTTCCACTGCTGCCATCTCCACCATGGTTGATGAAGGAGGGTTTCGAATAAAGGAGTTGCAAACGAACACCTACCCGAGAAATTAACTTTAAAGGCCTGGCCACCAGTAGATGAAGGTTTCCATTAGGTTTTTGCTTATATCTAATTGCAACCCCATGGGACAAGATGGTTTCATTTCCATTTCTTGTGAATATAATTCACCTGCAAAAACAAGTAGTAAATGCCAGTTTTAGCAGAAAGCTGGTGAAGATTTTGATAAGATGATTCACTTACTTAGTAGAATTAGGTACCCACCATCAAGGGAATGATATTAAAAAAAAAACTATGCATTTAGTCATATTTATAAAACATTTCCCACGTTCAATTGTCCTAAAATGTAACAATTAATGGCAAATATAGATCTCTCCTTGTATGGTTTCTCCTTATTTTCTTTTCCAACTTGAGCTAAGCCAACCCACTTGAGCAAGACTATTATGGAGAGGAAAGCATGGTCATACAACAAAAAACAAAAACACTAACAAAACAAAATCTATCTGGATATCAGGCAAAACCCTGGTATTACTTTGTAAGGTTTTTATGATGGCACTGGAAAGGATCGAGCACCAAAAGTTCAGGCTTCAAACTTATCAAATTTATATCACATGTTGAAAAGATTTCGATTTCCAATGAATGTACTTTAATTACCCATCTTTCTATTAACATTTTGAAAGCATATAAGGAAGTAACACATTTGTAAATTTACATAATTATATTCCTAATCTTTTGAAAAAATATATGTATATTTCTAGAAACATATGTAAATTTGAGAACTCCTGGCTCCCTAAGTAGAAATGTTTGAAAGAAGCCTGCGTGAGTCAAACATTGCTAAATTGGAAAAGGATTAATTAGAGTTCTCCATCATTGAAAGAACCAAAATAATTGATATCATTTTGAAAAACAAAAGAGCTGAAAGCAGACCGTCTCCCCAATTTCTAGTCATCCATGCCCAGTGGTTTTCACCCTCTGGCCCCACTCACTGTCATAGATTCAGTTTCGGAGGAGACTCCAGAAGAACCAACAGTAGTATCAAAGTGGCGAGACCCACATCAGTCAAGATTGATTATTTTCATGGTGTTGATACTGGATTATGGGGTCTAACTGCCTAGAAATGCCTGATCATGCCGCCCCCAACATTAGCCATCATCATCATGGGGTTGTCTCCTGTTGAGATGGTATAGGAGGTACAAGGGCTGAAGCAGACCGAGGAGGTGGTGGAAGTGGCAGCGGTTGGCTACCAACGCGTCCTTTCTGATCATGCCTTTCCATTGTTATGCCGGCAAAACAATTGAGTAACCGGCTATATTAGTAGAAAATACAGAAAACAGGGAAAAATAAAGACTCAACTTCTACTAACCCTAAGAAGATGCAATAATGTTATGGGGATAGAGTGCTATAAATATTGGTTGCAGAATGTCAGAACCCGATGAAGACAGCGGTAGGAAACAGGAGAACACTGTAACCTGTAAAATGAGAAATAAGAATTCGAAGAGGTTCGGGATTGATTGTGAACCTATAAAATGAATCGTAAACCCGTGACGTGTATAACACTGCCCTAGGGAATTTGATTCTAGATACAACAATCCTTCAGAGCCGAAGATGAACTCTCGGGAGTTAAAAGTGCAGAAGAGTAAATGTTCTAAGTTGCAGGTGAAGAAAATGAGGCGTTATTTCAAATGCGTCACTAAGTATAACCCTACTTTAATTTCCTAGTCTGCAATTTGAAGAATCTGCCAGAAATTTCGAACCATTTATGACTAAAATGCTCTAGTGGGTCACGATATCATGGATTTATTTTTGTCTCTAAGAATATTCGCAGATGTTCTTTTAAAAAACAAAAAGTAGCATTGAATTTTTTTTTCAAAAGAAAAATAATTTCATTGAGTTCAACTAGCAATGCATCAGAAACATATAATCAAAATTGGAAAGGTGTTGCGAAAATTACAATCCCACGAAAAATTCTCGCAGCTCTAAATTTACAATGGCCCATTTTCTTTTGTTTTTTATGCTCCCTTTGCTCGGGTTTTTGATCTCATACCGAGTTCAATTTGGACTTTTCACAGGCTCGGCTGACTCAATAATTTTGGCAGTTTAGCTTGAAAAACTAAAAAAGCAGCCACAAAATGTGACTTAGTAATGTGGACATTAATGTGCAAATCTGTTATTTAAGTTGATTAGTACACAAAAGTGCTCAAACCTCCAATAAATGTGGTTCAAAATAGCACTATTCGCACTAATCGCTGGTAACCCATGCAAACATTTGGTGTTTGTTCAAGGCTCACAAATGGGACAAAGTCTAACAAAGTCGGACATCGATTGAAATGGTAAAGAAATTATGTGCCTGCATCGTTGTCAGACGATCTCCCTAGTGAAAGACCCACCACTATGTTAGACATAGTCCCTAGCTGAAAGGCCATAAAAGTGTTCGGCTCATGAATCCTATGAGACACAAAATCCGCTACCCACAAAAGGCGCACGGGTTTCAATATAAAATTATCACTGTGAGGTATCATCCAAAAAGCTTTAGTTTATAAATAAATGAAATTTGTTTTTAAATGATAACGGATGTCATCCGTAATTACTTCGCTTTTCAGCCACACGGGCTAGTATCAGGCGGCGGAGTCGACGAGACTCGCGATGAGTCGCATCTCATTTCAGATGACAGGATTCCATATGGAATGACATGTTCATTGAATGCAGATCGTGTGAAATGGTGAGTGGATATCGTATGCACCATGGGAATTGTACTGTAGGAGGTATTCTATCGGGCATGCTCACCCCTTTATGGGAAAATATGAAGGTGTAAGACGCATAACGTGACTCGCGCCTCATCTAAGGCGCATTGTGAAGAAGGCTTCACATGTAGCCTTGATATTCATTTTGTAAAATATATTAACAATTTAGGGGCACATATGATTTTTGTATAAGAGTGTTGTAATAAACTCGTAAAGGACTATTGTGACATATTCTTGGGGTAATATTTTGGAGTATGGTTTGAAAGTGTCCCATGGGGGCTACTTATACTGCTAAAGGAGTCTTGGTAAATGAGACACTCTATAGTGTGGTATCGAGATACGCATACCCATAGGTATTCCGTAGGTCATGGTTGATCAACTTATCTCTGCCTTCAGCGTCACATGTTAGGATCGTAGACCCTTTCCCAAGCTCCTTATCGACGACCCACCAAAGCCTCCCATTTTCCCCCGCGGATCGATATCCGTACTTAGGTACACTTTATTATCAAGGCTGCCGAGTACTGCGCGGTTAGGAAATTATCGTGACACTTTATCGTACATATTTTAAACACAATCACGCAAAACGCCATCAAGTTTTTGGCATCGCGGTTTCGAGGAAAATCGCTTTATGATAATATTATCAATACTAAGTGCTTCTTAGTACTTCCAAACATTTTTTTATGTATATATATGTGTGGTTTTTAAGTTTTTGATACTTTTGCTTCTTTTTGCGTAAAATTTCGTGTTAAAAATCACAATGGATCCGAACACCGCCAGGGTGTTGATAAATGCATCGCTCACCAGTAGCAATCTAAGAATGCGTAATCGGGTCGATGAGCATAAAAAAGAGTGACAACTGGCGAGTGAGTCAACCGTAAGAACCATATGCATCAATGGATTATGCTCGTATGTAGGTACCATGTACTTGAATAATCATAATTTCGATGAGCACCACCCAAACACCCTTCATGAATAAAGGTATACCACTCTTCAATCTCCATAAGTCCAAAGATCGTTTAAATAAGCTATGGATGAATTACAAGAGCTCAAGCTGAATCTGTCATATACACCTCGACTTTTCACATCAATGGCTAAATGGACTACTCAATTTAGGGTTGCCTAGGTTTCGATCCAATGAGATAAGTCAACCTCCACATGAGAGAGAATGACAAAGTTAGAGGTCGCTACGGCCGTATTGAAAGAGTTCATGCTGAATGCGCAACATCTTAAGTTCAATTCACGGACCAAAGGCTAATGTTCAAATGACCATTCCGTAGCTGAAAAGTTAAGAGATGGTCTAAAGGCCATTTTTATACTCAACTTGGATTCAGGAAAGCAAACAACCCAACAAGAGGAGAGTATGAGCATAGAAGAACTAGTTAAGTGGGCAAAAATATATGAAAGAACAAGAGATAATATGGCTACAATGTCCTTTTGAAGGACAATATGAGAGTTTTCCATCTACTCTTAGGGGTGAATATAGAAGAAGAAACTTATGCAATAATGAAGAAATCTCACTCAAGGGATAAATAAGAACCTTATAGTTTTAAACAATGGAGAATTGATGCACAAAATTTTAGAAACCTTAGTCAGAAGGAAGATGAACTAACTTCTCCGAATCACATGAAAAGACAAATGATAAAGTCAGAAAAACTATTCCTGAGACAGACTGGGTTCCAATGTAACAGAAAGTGAAAAATGAGGAAAAAAAAAAAACTCAACTTTCAAGGTGGATGGAGCACATCATTCACTCCAACAACGAATCAGAGGAATCATCAGAATTTTAAAAAAAAAAATGAAAATAATAGAAAATATAAAAAAAAATATAATGATCTCGAAGATTATGTGTTTGTTGCTAATTTGAGCACAATTATCGCCCTGTAAAAGGATGGAGGCTGCATCATTTAACATATCCATACTGTATAGTCTAGTCGGACTCGAAAACGGAAAGCAGCTCCTTGGGAGGTAGCTCGAGTTCAAAAAAAAAAAAAAAAAGGCATAAGAATAAAAACATTTTTTTCAATTTCTTAGTTTAAGTTTGTTTTCAATAAATTCTTTCTCATTGATCTTGTGTTTTCGTTTTTAAGTTTGGGATTTCGTAAAGGTTTTCAAGATTCAAAGTTGGTTTTAGGGAAGCTAAAAGGTTGAAATCTTGAAGTTCAATTAATTTAGGGAGGCTTAAAGAACCAAAAGAGAAACCATATCTGCCATCCCCTCTATTTGGAACTAAGGTCTAACCCCTCTTAACACCTTTGCCTCCAAAGCGCGAGCCGATATTCATCGAGCAACTTTCTGCAGACTCGATCAACTCCAGAGAGTACTCATCATCCAATTTGCTTTTGTCTCACATTGAGGACAATGTTTAACTAAGCTCGGGGGGGGGTTTGAATTCAAAATTCAAAAAAAAAAAAAATTTTCAAAATCCATTCGATCTCCTACCTGCTTTAGTTATTTCCTTTAGTTGTTTATTGTCGTTGTATGAGTTTTTTTTTCTTTCTTTTATTTTATGGTTTTGTTTTGTGTCTCTGCCATGAGTTAGGTTGGTGCTTAGTAATGGTTTTATGAATGCATTGGTTTTGTGCTTAAATTGTTTCTTAGTCAAATTTGGGGATAGTTCTTGCATTTGTTTCCACGAGACTTGAGCGTATCTTTGATTGTGGGAGACTTAGCTTGAATAGCCCCAGACATTGTTTCTCAAGAAATCAGCTTCTTAATGAAACTCCTACGCACACACACACTAGGCCTCATTTATACACTTTGGCTCCAACATCTTCTCAAATCGAACCCCGCCCTCGAGAGACCTTAACTCTACTAAAGGATGAGACACTTTAATAAATAGGATTTCCATTGTGCCTCAAACTGAAAAGGAAGAAAAAGAAAACCAAAGAAAATGAGAGAAAAAGAAAGAAAAAGAAAGAGAAAAAGAAAGAAAAAAAAACAACAAGTGAGTTTACTCACAAGTAGGTGCTTCTGGGTTTTTAGTCGTAGCCGTTCTGGGTGAAGTTCAAGGGAAACTAAATGCCCAAAGGCCCTTAACTAACCCGGTGGGGAGTCAACCAATGGATCCTCTACATGGACACTTTCTAAAACTCCTTAGCATTGCTTCCTACTTTTAGTTTTAGTTATTGAATAAAAGGTGCGTTTCATCTCCGTTTTGTTAATTTTCTTCAAATGTGAGTGAGCCGAGCCCCGCTAAAGAGTTTTTTGAACCTTAGCCCATTTCTTGAGACCTAAAACATTATTTACACCGAGTCCCTTAGGAAAGATCGATTGAGCTTGAAGCAAAACTTGCTTTGATCAACATACCCCTTTGAATGCCTCGCCTTAGAGATGATAATTGTTTTGCATCCCATTTTGGCTAACATGTTTTCTTAAAATATTTCAAGCTTTCAACTCTGTACTAGCAATCATGCCTATACCTTACATTCATTTTAGTGTTTTTCTTTTATGTTTCAGGTTTCTCATTGGGACAAGCAAAAATTCTAAGCTCTGGGGTGTGATGAATATACTTTATACTCATTTTTATCACTATGTTTTACTTATATTTTTAGTAGTTTTATCATATAAATAAGAGATCTAATGCTCTAAATGTTCAATTTTTGATTAGTCAACCATGAGCCAATATAGAGCAAAACAAAAGAGATAAAGCCCAAAATCAGCAAACTACACATGTAGCGAAGAACATCGTGATTTGATGTTTCAGCTGCAAGATGATTCTAAATGGATAAAATGAGGCGGGATGGATAGGATACTTCTGTGCTTTCCCAAAGATACCTTATTCACTCCATTTGACTCCAAATGATCAAGTTATGACTCTCGTAATTGAAGCGGAAGAAGAGAAGAGAGCTCAAAAGTGACCAGTTGGAAAAAAAATTTTACATTCAGCCTTTTATCATAATGATAGTGTTTTTCCTGGCCATATCCAGATTCTACACTTCAAGAGCTTCCAATGGTACTAAGAACACCAAAATCGGTTCAGATGCCAAAGCGTGGTCTTACCAAGTTGGTCCAAAAACAGAAAGCCGCAGCAATTTCGCGACGCCAGAGAGTTGTAGAAACGCAAGATCCCGACGTCATAACGCCGCCAAACGATGCTGGCGCTGTTCGGTTGATTTTAGTCGACAAAGACATTTTGAGCTAAGAATTAAGGGTTTAAAGCTCAAACCCCAAGAAGACAAAGAGGCTAATAAGGTTCTCGAGAAGGGGGACTTTATTCCATGACTTTGGGACCAAGGAAGAGGTTGTGAGCCGTTTCTAAAGATTCGGGAGAAGATCATGAGAATTGTGGAAGGAAAATCCCAGAATCACCATCATTTTGATAATTTTGATCATTAGAGTTTCTTCTTCTCTTTCTCATGTTTTGTCCCAAGTTTATGATGCGTATCAAACTCTATTATGTTGTAAACTTTGTAGTCTAAGGTTTTGCTGATTTTGGACAAGAATCTTTATATTTATCTTCGCTCCATTTTCCTATTTATATTATTTCTTTGTACTGGGTTTATCAATATCTATGTTTCTTTCTCAAGTTCTATTTACATATTGATTTCTGTTAATCTCAATAGTGGTGAGTGGTTCTTTCGTGAGATCTCGAGAAAGTAGTAAAGAACTAGACATAGATGAATCAACCTAATTAGCTTGGTAGTGTAGAAATTACTCTGTGAATTAGGAGGCATGTGAGATTTTGGGATCTAAAGCAGCCCTAATGCTTTAAGTCGAATGCCGAGAAGAAAAGACCTAGTATTAGTTGGTAGGTTATCCGACTAGAGAGGCTTATAAATTAAATTAGGCAAGAGTCACTCCGAAAGCATATTCTAGTGAAACAAATAGAGTAGAATTTTGATCAGATTCAAGAGATCAGCCCAATCAAGATCAAGTACCTAGGAATCTCTATCATCTCGTATCCCTCGCTGCGAACTTCATTAGTTAGATTTAGAAATTTCATTAGTTTAGTTTAAATTATGTTTTACTATCACAATTGTTAGTTTGGATGGTTAGAGACGATATACTCTTGGTACTTAGCATCCCCATTTTCCCTATGGATCAACATCCGCACTTCTTAGGCATACTTTATTACTGACAAGGGTATACTAAGGGGAGCCAAAGCATTCTTTGCAACACTTTATCGTTACATATTTTAAACACAATCACGCAAACGCCATCATGGGTGGTCAGTGCAGGGCATCCAAAGAGTACTCGAGAGTTGGAAGTTACGCAAAGATAGCAGAGGGTACATCACCCACAAGAAAGAGACGACCGCATTATCCATCGCCTGAGACGGGTAAAGCACTAACTCCGATGGGAACACACCACAAAGAGTGACTCAACAAAATATAGCTAACACCTTCTTCAAAACTCAAAAGCTTTTACCGCCAAGCAAGCTCGACAAAGAGTTCTCGGGGCCAACTTTGACTTCATAGCACAAGTCTGGGTCGACATAACCAAGTGGCATTCAAGGCTGAGGTGTGAAGGAAGTTATGAGCCATGCGGATCGTGCCGAGTCGAGTTGTGGCGTACTTCAACCGAGTGAGTAAGGCATGAGCCCATAAGACCAGACATATCAAAAGTCATTGAAATGTGTGAGAGATGGCACCACGAGGCTTATTACTAGTTGGTAACTGGGGCTGTTTTGACTACGTGAGGGAAGCCATATGTACCTTCAAGCAACCGAGACAAGAGTTTCTAAAGGAAACACATGATACGGCGGGTCAGGTCGCCTAAGAGAAGAGAGAACATCGCATCACTGCACTCCGGCCATCGCTCTAAGATGAAGGAATACGCGGTGTCATGGTCAAGACATGCCATGCTTTCGTTGATAAGACCGCTAAGAAGGAAGCGAGTTTGCTATAGCCTTTTACCCATTCCGAAAGACCATGGCAAAGGTTTATGGATGGACTCATTAGTAGGTTTTCGAAAGTTGAGGGTTTGACTCAGCTTGGTAGTGGTAGATAGGTTCTCTAAGTATGCTATCTCTTCATACCACTCGAATGAGGAAGCAATAAGACATCTTCTTCACAAAGAATGTCAGTGAAGCATTTCGGATGCTTCGAGGACATAGTGAGTGATCAAGATATGCGAAGCCCTACGCTGTGTTTTCGGTTGTGCTATTCCTGATGTGGGGTACAGAGTGCAAGTTCTCTACGGCTAATCACCCTCAAACCGACGGTCAAACTGAGCGAGTGAATCAGATGCTTGAGGAGTACTTGCGCCACTATGTGACAGCCGCCAACAACCCGGTTGGAATCCTCGAGCCTGGTGCAGTTGTCTTTGGCTAACTTAAACAAAGTTCAAATTAGCTGTGAATGAGCTCCTGAGGTAGCAATTAGCCGTCCCCGCACGCCCTCGGGCGTGCTCACAGCAACCCCGTCGCACACGAGCCCCATCGCTGCACAAGCTCAGCAAGTATCGACAATATTTACTTGATGAAGCTCAGACAACCTTGAGAAGGCAAGTAAACATATGAAGAAATATGCGGACAAAGGCAAGAGACCTTGGAATTTGAGTGTGCGGTAGTGCTCCCCGCCAGTTAACTCCTCAAATTTTGAAGAAATCCAAAATAGCAGTTTCAAAAAAAGAGGTCATCCCGTAATGATGGCCCTTCAAATCAGGAAGGCGATCGGGAACGTGGCCTACAAGCTGAAGCTACCCGAGAGATTGAAGCTTCACCCGACATTCCATGTAAGCTTCGCCTTACTTTTCTTCACCATCATCATGATCCTAGTCCGACAGAGTGCAAGTAAAACTAACCCACCTATGATCGTGGTCAGTTCGACAAAGAGATTGCAAAGTATCCTACAGGATATGAAGACGGGCAACCTGGAAGAACAAGTGGATTGAATACTTAATTCATTGAATAGACGCCATCATTGAAGCAAGTTTTGGGAGAAGGGTGCGCTACCAGGGTAGTTTGAAGACTGGGGATCACGAGTATAAAGGACCAAGTCAACGAGGATGTCGAGACCACTTTACTGGGAGGGTTTGTTAGCCCCTTTACTAGCGAGACCTCGAGTTCAATGCAAGATGAGGGGCGTTTGGGTTTCGCCATATGCGCCATCATATGGAAGGAGATCATGCAAACGAGAAGCAAGTGTTGGCACAAGATGAGAAGCTTCCTAAGAAGTAGTGTACGAGCAAGTACGCATTACGAGGGAAGGTAAGGACACAATCTAGTTTGACGCTCAGAGTTGCAAGCATTTGATGATTCAAGGCTGAGGGAGCTCGGGGTGTGATACTCTGAAGGAAAGCAGATCGAGTGGAGAAGCCCGCTTATATAGGCACGAGAGCCGCGTAGCAGTTTATAATTGGAGTGCAACAATAAAGAGTCATGCAAAGCAGGCTGAGTCTCATGCAGACAAGGAGTCCTATGGCAAATAGGAGTCCCGATAAAAAATGACTATTAGTCCAGAAGGATTTGTGTGATCGTGCATGAGTCTCTGATCTTACAAGACACTAAATTCAGAAGGATTCGTGCTGGCTTGCGTATCAAGACATAGAGTTAGAGTAGGATTCTTAGTCGATTTGTGCTAGACTACCCTTCTTGAGCAACCTATATGGGAAAAGGGGTTCTCAGCTCCAATTGGCTAATTAATTGAGAATCGATCTATAGAGAGTATCAGCATCCCGAGATGAGCCTTTACAAAATGTTTTGTATTTTAAGTAAATAAAATATGAGTCAAAGAGAGTCTCGCACGCATTGTGTTCTTCTGTGTATGGGAACGGAGGCATCGAGAGAGAAGGCAGGATTAGCAGTTCTAAAGGCCGCACACTGAAGCCATAAATTGGCGTGGTGATACTACCAAGGGCAAATGAAAAAAAAATTAAGAAATCCATTCTTCAAGATCCTTTCCCCTGATGTCTTTCAGTCAGATGTGGTCATATATTTTGTATCCCAAATTGCCATAAAGTTATGTTCGCTGATGTCTTTTGAAATGAATATAATTAATCTATGTGTGTGTGTAGAGAGAGAAGAGAAAGATATATATATATATATATATATATATATATATATATATATATATGCTATATATATATATATATATATATATATAAAATTATAATAAAGAAAGAAATTAATTTTAATAAAAAAAAAGCTTTTACAAATCAGATAAATATGTTGTCCATCGCTGACATGCCTAAATAATTGGCTGAGTGCTGTAAAAATTTTAAAAGGTAGGACATCCAAATTGCTTAATTGTCGTGCAATGTACAAATATGTTTTTCCCATTTTTAGTAATGGAAATCATTTGACTCATAAATTTAATATATTAAAAGCAATTTCTTGGGATATTGATGGCTAATTGTCAGATACAAATGATATATCCCCATTTTTTAAAATTCCAGTTCAAAATATATAGAGAGTATATGCAGTATATATATATATATATATATATATATATATATATATATATAATTCTTTATACTCCTTTCATTTTCTTTTAATTTTTGCATTAGATTTAAAATAAGAAAAGTAAACATACTTCAATGATTCTTAAAATGCATTTTAATTAAAAAAAGTGAATTTGAATTCTGAATTTAAATTTGATGGCAGTTGTTTTTGCTGGTGAAGGGTGGCTGCCAAAACTTAATAACATAAATTTAAAATTTGAATAAATGAAAAAATAAATATTTAATCATGCTAAATATGAGGATGATTCTAATTTTAGAAAACTAGTCGTAATCATTCAAGACAATAATATGTAGGTTTACTTAAGGGCTAAGCCTGTAACTAGATTCAGTTGGCTACCCTCTTGGAATAAGATACACTATGGATAAGATAAATTCATTCAACAATGTACCTAATTTGGACAAAATATTCAATACAGATTATCTTTAATGAAAACAAATACGAATGTAAAATAAGGCAAACATGAAATTAAGAGACAATTGGAAGAATTCAAAAAAAAACAAACCAAAGAAGGACTAAAGCAAAGCTCTCAATTGTTTTTTGGCCATTGGCTGCAGTAGCTTGAGCAGATGCTCGAGATGATATAATTTGTCCCGTAATTTCCCGCCACCTCGCCAAATACTCTAGAATTACTCGTGAGAGAGAGGGTGACTAGAGATGGAGAAATTAAAGCAGAGAATATATATCGAGTAAAGTAATGCATCATTTTTTAGATTTAATGCTCTTTCAATGCTAACTTCTTTGCTTCATGAGTTCATTTGTATTAGTTTTTCACGTGAGTATTGATGGGGATATAGAATTGGACCAAGTATCCCACTTGCCAATCCGATAGAGCAAGGGGGGTCCCCCGCCCCGGGCCCATGTCCTTCCATACAGCACCAAACAGAGAGGTCTCTGCCTCATTAGTCCCAAACATGTGGATTGGAAACGGGAAACGATGACTCGCCGCCAACCCCATATCCTTCCAATACCAAGATAGAATAATTCCTAAAGATAACCTTCTACTGGCCCAATCAAGTCCTATTATAAAGGAAAGGGAAAAGCAATAAGACCATCACTGACATTCTCCTTAATAAAGAAGAGTATTTCATTCCAAATGTAAACTCCTTCGACTAATCCATTGTTAAATCTAAGATCGACCATGTGGAGGAAAATTATAACACCCTCCTGAATGGAAAAGACCCCGAAATAATGCCAACCCATCAATATCCACTACAAATACAAGGCCACTCCATCACTGAAAGGTACGCCAATACTAAACAATCTACACCTTCTCTCTTTCCCCTCGTGAAGAATCCGACTTAGCAGACGGAGCGGCCCTCGCGGCCCTCGTCGACCCTTCTTCTTTCCTCAGATTCTTCTCGGGCAGAAACTATCGCATACGCAGAGCCTGTAGATCAACATTACAGTAATCCTAACCCAACCCAAACGACCAAACATCCTCCGGGGCCAAATTTCACCAGCTAGCCTCAACACCTAGCGATTCCGCACGCCCACCCCGGGCCTCCGGCTGAACAAAGGCATCATCACTGGCTCACCCGTGGAACGACAGCTTCCTCCATAACATAACCGATTCCCCGCCATCGATGTATCAACAAGAACACAAGGTGAGTAACATTAATCCGCCGTGATGCGTGGATCCATCAGCGGAGAGGAATAAAGAGACCTCGGGACGATGGAAACGTATGCAAGCTTCAACATGGAATCTGGCGGCCGCCTCGTCAACTGGGGCTGGTCAAGAACTGAGCAAACTACCAGTGTGGCATATCAACAGAGACACGACAAACCTGTGAAGGCCATAACCTCCCCTCAAGGAACAACTTCGTCGAGACATTCCCCGAGGCATCGGGGCGGTGTTGTGAGTCCGGGCCAAAGCCAGGAGGCGGACCACTACCGTCTCAATGAGGGGAGAAAGGTTATGCCCAGGAGGCAGCCTGCTTTTAACGAAGCTACCAAATCACCCCTCAATCCAGCCAAGTGGAACAATATGGGACAGTAGGTTCAAAACCCTCAACAAGAGCTCATCCCATGCAAAGAGAGAAAGCAGAAGTGACTGTTCCCTGGATACTATGTGGATACCTCACAAAAAGAAACTAATCCCTTCACAAATGAGGTGCTACACTTTCCTTCCGAAACTGTAATGTCTGTAGAAACATTGATGGAGTCAAAGATCCCGTCGATCACCTTAATACTCTATAAAAATAAGATGGGAGCCGCATGGGTATCGTGACCCGTATGGCGTGGCTTTCGCCACTACACTCAGCGGCCGCCTTTACCCGTTCAATACCCCTCCATCTATCTCGCTGGCCTCGTGAGAACTAGCCGGCGTCTCTGCCCCACTTCATCTGGAGCTGGGGACATGTAGTGCCGAGCTACCATCTTTATTGACCATCAAAACAAGGATCGCAGGAAAGCTTGGAAATCATAAAAAAAAAGGCTGCAGGAAGATGATTCAACGCCGAAAGTCCCCAAGATAGACGTGCATTCGACGGTAATCGGTCGCCACGCCATCGCGGTCACGCATAACCGCGCGGACCCGATGTTCTCTGGTCTCGTTAACCTCAAGCTAGCATGGTCGGTGGTCCGCCAAAGCGTAAAAGTACATAAACAAATGGAGGGAGGCCCTCATATCAAAGAAGGAGAAATCGCAGAAGAAAAAGGGATCGACGCCAGACAGACGACGAGGCTGAGCCCCAAGAGACAAGACAACCAAAGCAGCAATCCAGCACGTGACCCCGAGCGATCCCTGGGGAAAAGGAGAGGAAGTCTCGCAGACCATTTGGCCCACGACAAACCGAAGGATCTACTTACATCACCTCGCCGCAACACTTCACTCCACTAACTACCGAGATGGCCTCGTGGTGAGGTGCGAAACGAGTACTCCTCGAGATGGCCTACCTGGGGATGAAATCGTATCCCGCGACAAGGGATAACACCAAGTATCATGAGTTCGACAGTGACTATGGCATCGTGACTCATAACCTGTGATAATAACTAAGAAGAGAAATAGAATATTTGATACAGCTACATTCTGGTGATTTAGTTATCCTCCGTGGAACCAAGCTCGGGACCAAACCCAAAAGTCGTGCCCAAAACCATAACCCAACCCCGTCAAAGAACCGCCACCCTACAGTAACCTGCTCAAAGACCAAGAAACTGAGAAATCCATGTGGATCTCGAGGATTTTCATTGGAGGAGGAGAATCTAGTTCTACCGAAAAGGCCCACCCACGAGCACACATAAGATCACCGGCTAACGCGCATGAAGTATCTAATTACCACCCGACGACACTACCATCACGCTTCGACCAGACCGAAGGGTGCCAACACCCTTACGACGTACCCGCTACCGGTGAAGTCGCGAATCGCGGCTAACTACAAAGGTTCATCGGTTTTGACTGATAATGGGAGCTCACCGACATCATCTTCGCATCGCCTTCGATAGAACGGGTATTGAAGAGAAAGCTGCACTCGTCAGCACACATCTCAAGTGGGATTTCGTGGAGAGAAGGTATTACCGTCAAGCCTGATTCAACTCGGTGCCGACCTCGGGTCCCCGCGTGCAACGACGACAAGAGAAGGTCTCTATAAACGACGCCTGGCCACTCTATAATACGTCACAAGAAGACCCTCCTCAACGCCATATAAAAGCCATCCCTGCATACCACAGTGATAATCAAATCTCTAACAATGAACGGGTCTGACGTCCTCGAGGAGATCAAATGGCAAATTAAATGCTGGCACAAACTTCCATTTAAAACAAAGAGCAATGACATAGTTTGGGGACAGAGCTGACATGCTGGATCTATAGTACTCACCCGGGCCAGAACTCTCGTGAGGAATTGAACCCAATATCGCTGATGACGATCCGAGCATCTCACTCTATACCGGGACTAAAATTACCGGAAGACTCAAAAGCCCCCTCACCCGCCCGAGACAAAAATAGATGTTTTGCATGGAAGCAATCGTATTGCATGGGAGTGGAATCTCAATTCCACAATGATCACTCACAGACAACACCAACCCTCCTTTAAACCTGGCCAAGCAAACCCGGTTTCGCCTCCGTAAAGGCAAAAGCATTAACAACGAGGAGAGCCCAAGAAGCTCCTCCAGCAGGAGCGATAAGAGGTGGAATACCCCGAGCGGCTAGCTAACGCTGTGTACCCGCCAAGAAAGCTAATGGCAAATGGCGACTGCATCGACTTTACATCGACATAAACAAAGCATGCCCGGCCGACGCCTTCCCTTCGCCCAGATCGACCTCATCGCGGATGCTACCCACAGGGCAATCTAACTCCTTAGTTTCATGGATGCATTTTCCGTTGCCATAATCAAATCCCCCAAGATGGACCCCGAGGACTAAGAAAACTTCATTCGTCATAAAGACAAGGAACCTACTATTATCTGTAATGCCGTTTGACTAAGAGAGAATGCGCGGAGTTTACCTACTGAGACTAGTGAACCGCATGTTCCAAATGCAAGATAGGTATAACAATGGAGGTATACATAGACGGTGATGCCTGTAAAGTCCACTAAGTCCTGATTCCATGTCACCCATCTCTACGAAGCATTCCAGATCCCGAGAATTATAACATGAACGAACCCAAATGAACAGCCGCGTGTCAAATTTAAAAATTTGGTTTCATAGTTAACCATTGGGAATTGAAGCTCTAATCCAGATAAAATAAAAGCTGCTTGCTCTGACATGCCATCAGCCTCAGAATAAAGGAGGTCCAATAATGATTTAAAGGTTGCAAACTTTAAGCCGCTTTCAGATTCAGCGAGCGATAAATGCCACCCTTTCTTCCAAGTTACGAAGAAAGCCTTTCAAAGGGGATCTAAAAATGTGAAGAAGCATTCACAGATTAAACATACCCGGTTCTCCTCCCATTCTAGTAAGTCCCGCTGAAGGAGAACTCTCACTTTGTAATTTAAATTATACTGATTTCCAACCAGCGCGCACTACGCATAAAGAGCGAGTCCAAAGACCCAACATTATCATAGCTGAGCCTTGGAGAGGAGCGGAGCAGGTACCCTGAGAATGGAAAAGTTATATCGGGGCGACTAGTGATCAGAATGAATTGGCCCGGCTTCCGTGCTCACACCATGTGTCCTAATCGAGTACCCAATGGCAGGACAGACAGTTTATGCCCTTAAGGCCATGAAGGGCCACAGAGCTAAGCAGTTCGACATCGTACAAGCCAAACGCTATAAAGGGAGGTCCTAGGCCGATTTCATGGAATCTGCCCTGCCAAAGCTTGTCGAGCCCACTGCTCAGAGGATCTAATTTCCCATATGGAAATCCTCTCGCACGGAGCCTCAAATGCACAGTGGAAGTGAGCGCGCTTAATTCTCGAATTTTCACCGTAAGGAATAGACATCAATACGCACTTAGGTTTGCTTCATGCTTCCAACAACGGCTTTAGTATAGGTCGCTTATACCAAAAGCCCTCAACCCTGCCATTCATTGTAGGTCGCGTCGCCAGAGGTCCACGCGACTTAACCGTGGTCAAAGATCAAGATACATATCGAGGCCAAAAGTGAGACGATGGTCTTATATCTCCAAGCAAAAGTCCGATTTATTAAAGTTCGTGTTGGTCTGCTGGCACGCCCCTGTATCGTAGAATTCTCGAGCGGACGCCCGCGAAACTAGCCACGCCAGAAGATACTTCCGCGGTCAACACTGCCTAATACCGAACCCCTCTATTGACCTTTATAAAGATGACGATCCCAGGATCCACCAAGGCCGAAATGTGACGACTTATTTCGATAATATTAATGACGAAACCCTACCGTATCCAATTCAAGGAGGCAAAATTTAAGATATGAGGAGGTCTTCTAGGTTTACTAATCACAAGGGTAGCCTTTAAGCAAGCCGGATTCTTCACACCTTTCCCCGAAATGCATAACGAGAAGACGCCGAGTATGTGCTAAGGGAAGTACACGGCGCATATGCGGAAATCATATCTGAGTTTAACGTTAGCAGAAAGTTTTTGGTATGTGATACTACCGCCCACACATTTCTTAAAGACGCGACCGACGAAGTCAAGAGACGGACCGCCAGAACACGCCAAAATATCACGCCTCCCGTCGTAACCCTAACGCCAATCACCACTCGCCCTTCTGTAGAAAGAAGGAAATGGGGTCAGATTATATCGGTTTTCGCCCATCGGGCAAGGGCACAATGTAAATTTATAATCGTCATAAAGAATTATTTCACTGCCGGCCGAGGCCGGCCCCTAGCCACAATTACAATGTAAGATACGCATCTCAGTGGGCTAACCATCATATATGTTCTAATCCCAAGAGCCCTAAGATCGATATCGAAAACAATTTCGACAACACCAAATTCGGGATTTTGTGCCGAGCTCTAATTAAAAATTATTACTCATCGCGCATCTTATTGAATCAAAACTGGACAGCTTAAGTCATCGTAACCCTTAAAGCCGCTCAAGACCACTTCAAAGATCTAAAAAGGAGATCGGTAGAATACCTCCCCGAGGTACTATGAGCCTACAGGATTCATTACGTAAGTCGCTGAACCCGAGACTCCATTTGCCCTAAAGATTTGGCACAGGCAAAGAGGACCTCACGAGGTCGGGAATAAAGTCTCCTAGAGTCGAGTTAGCATCGGAAGAGCGGAATGACGAGGCCCTACGTCTGAACTTAGAACTCCTGGACGAAAAGCGTGACCAGGTTCTACAGCGTACAAAGGAGTATCAAAGGAAGACAGCCAGGTACTACAACCAGAGAGTCAGTTTCCAGGTTACATGCCTGGGATTCGTTGTCTTAAGCTTTACAAAGAAGGAAGAATCCAACGCATGGGAAACTAGGCCTTAACTGGAAGGTCCTTACTAATAACCCGAGTCGCCGACCGTGCAATTATGAGCTCCAAACATAGAGGGAAAAATCTACGATACATGGAACGCTGAGTAACTGCCGCTTTTTATCAAGAGTAACTGGGCTTGTAATAAACCTTATCAATTTATGTGACGAGCTCCGCACACGCGGTTATTTAGTATCTCAACAAATCTCGGCATATAAAGAAACATACATAATGAGAAAATTCATAAAAGTCTCTCTTTATTTCAAATGAATCATATTCTACATAATCACAAACTGACAGATCTCAAAAACACTCAAGAGGCAATTACAAAAAAAAAAAAATGGGGAGACAAAGGAGAAAGACAGAATAAAGAAAAAGAGGTGTGATAGGAGAAAAGAAATAGGGAAAGATGGGGACAAAGGAGAAAGATGTGTAAGTGGAAAATAAAGAAGATGAGAAAGTCGGGTGGGAAAGAAAAGAAGGAGAAAAGAAAGAGGGAAGGAGTAAAGTAGAAAGGGAGGGAGGAAGAAGAGAAGGAAAACAGAGAGAGCAACGCAAAAGATGCACCACTCCCCCTTCCCGGACGCACTTCTAGCCAAAAGCTGAATAACATGACCCCATAAAGGGTGGTGACTAGGGAAAAACACAATCCCACACATGAAGACCCGTAGTTACTTTCGATCCAAAGGCGTCAGAGAACTCCTGAAATGGGCAAATCTAACATCGAGCATCCATCCCGTGCTTAACTTCATCCACCCACCCGTGAAAAGGGTAAACATAAGATACAAGAGGCAATGCAGAGCCACCATTTATAAGGAGGCCAAAGAGTTTGTGGATTCACGCAATCGCTCCAAATTCCCCATAAATCAAGATACGACTCGTCACTTCTTTCAAGGACACGCGGCGCTTCGGGCCACTCAAAGCTCTTCACATACTAAAATCATGGCGTTTATTTCACCAAAGCCCTTCTACATCAAGGTCACGCATAATTGCAGTTTTACTTAATTCTACCAGCTCCTCTATCAAGACAGCCACGCCGTCCTCAAGAGTCGCACCAACCAGCATCGCCTATCTCGCTTGAACGCCACTGCAATGGGCCAACGCCGTGAGCCCAGCTGCTCCTCGCTGACGAGCTCCTCTACTCCGCATGTGCCACGCCGCTCGCCAAGAGTCGGTAATTCAGCCAGCTACATCGCCATTCGCCGATCAACGCCACTGGCGGTTATTGCAGCCGCTGTGAGGGCCCCACACTCACTTGACGGCTCCTTCTACAATTCATATAGGACGTGGCTCCGTCCCTCAACTCCAGAATGACTCAGCCCCCACTATCCACCGTGACGAGCCCTTCTCACGTAGACCCGCATGACGGCTCCTTCATAATTCATATAGACGAGCCTCGCCCCCAACCTCACGACAGCCCCTACTACCACAATGATGAGCCTCTACTGCACTTCCGTACGCATTCCGGCCCTTCACAATTCATATCGACGCAGGCTCATCCTCACCTGTAATGACGAGCCCCTCTACTATTCACAGCTGATTTGTGCCTTTCACGCACTCCGTGCATGCACTGCCTCTTCTCTACAATTCATATCGACGAGGCTCGTCCCTCTCTCCCCCCTCCCCCTCGACCAGAAACTGACGAGCCCCTACTATTCACAGCGTTGACAAGCCCTCTCGTCGCACCCGGCATGCACTCGGCTCCCTTCTTACATTCATATGGACGAGGCTCGCCCCTCAACTCGTAATGACGAGCCCCCTACTATTCATTATTAAAGGACGCAGCCCTTCGCCGCACCTGCATGCATCGCTCTTCATACTATATCGACGAGGCTCGGTCCCTCAACTCGTAATGACGAGCCCCTACTATTCACGCGGATCGACCCTTCACAGACCTGCATGCACGGCCCCTTCTTGGCAATTCATAATCGACGAGGCCTGTCCCCTCAACCCAACCCTCAACTCGTAATGACTGAGCCCCTAATCGCTCACGCTGACGAGCCCTCGCCGCACCCGCATGCATGTGCCCTTCTGCAATTACAGACGAGGCTCGCCCTCAACTCGTAATGACGAGCCCTCACTATTCATCAGGACGAGCCCTTCTCACGCACCTGCATGTATGCGGGCCCTTCTTACACCATATCGACGAGGCCTGGTCCCTCAACCCGCACGACGAGCCCCTACTATCTCACAAAGGATTCCAGCCCCTCACGTACCCGCATAAAGACGGCTCCTTCTTATAATTCATATCGACGAGGCTCCATCCTCATCCCGAACGACGAGCCCCATTATTCACACAGTGGACGAGCCCTTCGACTCGCACTTCAAAATAGGGACGCCCTTCCCATAATCTACATATCGACGAGCCCTTCATCGGACTTCAAACAGACGGTTCTTCCCTACTATTTACACTGACAGCCTCCTGCATACTTCACCCTAATAAGCCCTCCCTTAAGACACATGGTCGAGCCTCGCTCAACTGCACACGCCGACAAATTCCTAAAGACGGACTCACTTGCCTCCCAGCATGCATTTATACATCATCCGGCAAGCAGACGCGCGAACGGGCATAACTGTGTCACCCGCAAGTCGACGACGAAGGCCACGGACCTAATCCGACTGGGGAAGTCTAATTTATCTAACCACATAATTGGGGTCCGTCAGTCAAACAGAATAGAATACAAAATTCCAACGATGCAATGTAAAACTTCATAGACTCATGACTAGCACGCTTCAGAAAAAGAACAAAGATATCTCAAATGAACACAAGTTTCCAAAAATAAGACATCAAAGGAAGCACATGTGATCTGCCCAAAACAACAAATAAAAAAAAAGAAAAGAAAAAGGGGGAGAGGGTCGACATCAGAGTTATAAATGAGGTCCCGAATCTCAAAGCGCTTAATACGAAGAGGAGAAGTGGACCTCGCAGGAGCAACAAAGTTCCCGGGAATAGCTCGATCTAAGACTCCGCCTCATCACTGGGAGGTCAAAATTGAAATCCAGATTCGGGGGTACGCCGCGATGGCCTTCCGAAAAGCAAGCCACCTCGGGGCTCCAATCGAGCACCATGGTCCCGCAATTGTCCGACAACCTCATCCATCCGGGCAATCAGCGTTGTCTCGCCGATGGAGCTCAGGCGCAATCCACCTACACTCTTCACTCAAATTCGGTCCGACAAATTCCCATACCAGAATCATGACGAGCGCCTCCAAAGAACACTGGCCTCCAAAAATCTCATGACGGAAATTTCCCTTGCCGTCGTTTCTCCATTTCGCTCAAAACCCACCTTTATAATCACGCGTAGCTCCGCCCCGCGATCCCGCCGCTTCACCCCGTGAGATGATGAGTTCCTCCCCGACCGGGCCTGAGGTCCACTTGAGCGGGATCACAGCTCACGAGTCCCAACTCCCCTCAACCATTCTCGCGCTACCCGGGCTCCACCTCGAACCTCCCGAAGCTTCCGGCTCCGAGTCGTTGTCAAGTCAAGCCCCGACCGCCCTCTCATTTCTCGCCCGAAAGACGAAATGGCTGCGAAGTGTGCTCTAAGATCGACTTGCCACTCTATTTCTTCAAATAAGGCCGCGCTCTGCTCCTCGCAGCCTCTACCCGTCTAAGTGAGAGAAGCCACTCTTCGCTTTATAACCGCGTATCTTCACATGTTTTTCATTCAGCTTGGCCTTATCGGCCAGGCCCTTCAACGGGTGGCGCCCAGATATCGTACATGGAATGGGGCCGGGGCTTCAAAGACAAGCATGTGAGATAAAAACAATTACACTCACCAAGCGATCCTAGTTAATGGGCCGCCAAAGCCTCATCAATTGGCAACTCTTCGAGCCCTAACGCGACTCCAGAGGATAGATCTAGATAGCACCCGCTACAAGTTTCCTGCACTAGAAAGCAAAGAATCTCTGATTGCTTTAGCTTTTGTTTTCAATTTCTTCCTCTTCAACTCCGGGCTGCCCTCCGAGGAGATGTGACTCTCGCTTTGTCGTAAGGCGGATTCCATAAGCATAGAAGAACCGTTAATCTGATAAAAGTAAAGACCGCACTGAAAACCTTTTCGTCGTACGTCAGGGCCTGGGGGAGACGAGCAAGGTCAAACTGTGGTGGTAACGCCCCGTCCGGCCTTCGAGCAGAGAAGGAGGTGATGCCCCCACCCCGAACCTCAATCGGGTGACGACGCCCGCCCCACCTCCCGGGCAGTTATGAGGGACCCGAATTCTAAACGTCGGCCAGGGGCGGCGATGCCCGCTCTAGTTCTCGAACAGGAGAAGGAAGAGACACCCCACCTCGGGTCTCGCCCTGAACTCGATCCTTCTCGTGGAGCTTGGTTTCTTCCTTCTTCACACTCCGGCTTCCAGACGTCGCCCCTAAATGGCCAGGCTAGGGAATCTCTCCTCCGGTGGGAGCAAAGCAGCGAATGTGCCCAAAGGAAAAACTCAAGGGTGTAGAGAGCGAGGCCTCAACACAGAGGAACGCGGTGCAACAAACTAGAGGAACTGGTGAATGCTCGACTTTACTGGCCCGCAGGAACGCGTAACATTCCTCCAACGCTAGAGCTACCGCAGCATCTCTCGCTTCGCGGCGTCAAGACGAACATCTCGGAAGCTATGGGCGAAAGCTTAAGGTCGGCATCAATCGCCATTAGTCAAACAAGCCAAGTAGCGCGAATACTCACGGTGTTACTGGCACTCCTGTCGTGGCACACCTGTAGGTGTCGGTCCCTATCGAGAGGATCATACTCCCAGTTAGTGCCACTAACAAAGAAATATCGTCCTTCCATATCCGTGTGGAGGCGAAGGTCCGAGATCGAGGGGCACTGTGGCGTCTGGGAAAGGATAAAGCCCCCTGCAGTAGCCGCAGGGTTAAGCAAGACGGCGAACAAAGAGCCACATCAGGGACGCCAAACTCCTTTATCCCTAAAAGGCCAATAAACTCCACTGTAATACCCTATCCATCGGGAGCCAACCTGAAGGGAAGCAAGATGTTAAATACTGGAAGAACCCTTTATATAAAAGTGGGAAAACGAAGGTCGTTATCAAAGGCAACTTCAAAAAAGCAGACCATACCCGGCACGGAAGCGGCATAAAAGGTCAAAACATCAGGAGACCATATTCGGACACCAGGGAGAGGCCGATAACGTTCAGCAAAAATAGCTTCGTATGAAGGGCCAACTTTACTAGGTCCCACTTTCGCGGCATGCGAGCGGCGGGCGAAATCAGGCCCAGCAGGATATATGATCGGGTTTTATTTTTCTTTTTACCGCACGAGGAAGGGAGAAGGCGCCTCCGGAGCATTTTGAGGCTCAGCAGCGGTCGAATGAAGGCGGAGTCGCTCGGAGCCCGGCCTGCGGAGAGGGCCATTACCAATGCGCCGAAGGCGATTCGGACCCATAGGCGCTATGAGCAGGACAAACAAAATCAGACGGCCAAGACCTGAAACCTCGTCATATCGATCGAAAGAACACGAAGAGATGGAGACCGCAGTGGGCGGGAATGGAGATAGGGAGAAGAGGAAAAGCGCCAGAAAAAGGACCCAGCACTAAGCAGACAGGAGGAAAATCGAGAGCGAAATACAAGAACACAGAAATATAAAGACAAAAATTAGGAAGTTATAAGGTGGAGGAATTGTTGGGAAGGTCGTGATTAACAAGGGAGAAAGCAAGGGAGCGCGAAGCTCGAGCCATCATTAACGCACCACGTGTGACGGCGGTCAGGTTAATCAATCCACACCCAAACAGACACGGAGAAATAACAACCGTCGAGTTAATCACGGCCCTTGCTTGCAGCAGTGCAGTTTTTCTGAGTGAGACGGCCCGATGAGGATATAGAATTGGACAGTATCCCTTTCGCTTGATCCGATGAAGCGAGGGTCCACGCCCGCCATGTCCTTCCATGAGCGATGACAGGCCAGGTTCATTAAGGCCCGAAACACGTGATTTGGAAAATGGGAGGCCCATTACTGCGGCCCAGATCGACCCATATCTTTCGATAACGAAGATAGGGCGGATCACAAAGATATCCTACTCGTCGATCAGAGTCCTATTATAAGAAGAGAGGGAAAGCAATAGAAGACCCATCAGGTTGGACATTCTCGATAAAGAAGGAGGATTATTCCAAATAAACTCCTTTTGACTAATCCATTGCTAAATAAGGCCGACGAGAAACATACCTCCATTAGGAAAGACCAGAGTCATGGCTGGATCGATATCCCTACTGAAATACAAGGCCACTCCATCAGCGAAGAATCGCCAATACTAAACAATCTACACCTTCTCTCTTTCTCTCAGGAAGAATCGACTTAGGCATCGGGCTTGACCCGGCGAAGCCCTCGTAGACCACTGCTTCTTTACGATTCTTCTTGTAAGACATCACGCATCTGAGCACGTAGATCAACGTGATAATCTAACTTGATGGCTTGACCCGGCATCCTCAGTTGACCCACCGGCGGTCTCGGTCAGGCCAGCGACCCTTGCGCTCCGGCCGATTCAGGTTGAACAGGCATTATAGTATCATTTAAGGTGAGTTGTGCTAGTTAGACTGCAAAATATGCCTGAATTTTAGAAATTGAAAAAAATAATACGTATGGTTCATGTTTTTAAAGCGGTTATTGAGAACAAAATTTGAAAACTGAAAATACCATTTTAGTGTTCTTTGAAAATGATTCATATTCTCTGTTTGTGTTATCTGTGTTTTCTCATAGCAAAAAAAAAGTATTTATTTGTGTTTTCTCATAATAATAATAAAAATAAATAGAACCAAACTTATTCTATTTATTTTCCTTTGTATTTCTTGTTTTCAAAACAAAAATAAGTTTCAAAAACAGTAAATAAATAGGCCCATAACTTCTATATTCTTTGTTTTCCATAAATGTTCATTACCTCCAAATTCTTTCTGGGTTTCCATTTCATTAATGTAGCTAATCCTTCTCAGTCTAGATTTCTGAGCAGAAATTCTGTTTGAAAGAAGCCTGTCAGCTAACATTACAAGAATCAAGACCAAGATAATCAAGGTGTTCTTGAAAAAAAAAAAAAAAAAAACATGATGAAGGCAGAATTTTGGACAAACCGTGCAGGTCTCACAGACGTCGGAGTTCAGATCGTTGGGGATCACGGTGGCATCTGCAAGCACAGTCACAGGTTCAGTCCTCAAAGAAACTTCAGAACCACCACTGCCTGAGATTAATGGATTGATTTTGAGGGTTCTGAGACTGATAATGGGGAACAAATACTATGGCTGAATCCTCTGAAAATGAAGAAGGGAGAGTTGATGGATGCGCCCCTTGACCTTGGCGGCTGTGGAGGTGGTGGTGGCGGTGGCGAGTCGGACGGTCTTTTGTTCATTCCATCATGGCTTCACCCAGAAAAACAACCACAAAAACAAATTCTGCTTTTTAACATAAGATAGAGAAAACCTGAGGGAAAAGAAAAACAAAGACTATCAAAGTATATTGTGTACTAACCCACCACAACATATAGTAATAGTATTTTTAAAGGAAAACTTTGTATATATAGGGAAAGAATTAATATATTAGTAAGAGATTACTAAATATAAAAACATTTTCCTTGCACAATAATTAATTTTACTCAACGATTTCTAAATAATGCCATAAATGTAAGAACCATTAATATCATATGTGACTAATTAAATGCACTGGATGAGTCAGATTTTTTGGTTCTGGATGCTAATGTGCTTAAATGAAAAGAGCATGGAGACAGAGGATTATTGTTTTAATTTTGATTGTTTTCTTAGGCTCTTTGTATGGAATCGGAAAGTACTTGGAAAAAAAAATATTAAGAAAATAATTTTCTCATATTTAGCTTCACGAGTGAAAAATATATATAAAAAAATTAAATAATCAAAATTCTTTAAAATTTAACATATTTTTTAAATTTCTTAGTTCTTATATAATAAGAAAAACATATAAAATGAGTTTAAATAAATATAGAAATGCTCAATGAGGACAGTTTAAAAGGCAAGCTCATGTGGGGATATATAAAATTCTTAGTTCTTTGTTCTCATATATAGGCATATCATGCATAACTCATGTAATAAGTGCTTAATGTTTAAAAAGCAATGATATGAGGAGGAGGTGTCTGAGTTGAAGTCTTAGTGAGGACAATTTACTACATAATTAAAATGTTTAGCTGTTAATATGCTTATATATATATATATATATAACATTAGTAATTAATTAGGGTTCCACCCTATTCCCTACCAAAATGGTTGAGGTATTTTTCCTCAACAATAATGTACAGTAATAATTAATGAATTTTATCAATAATGTTACAACAATAATGTTATCCATTTCACAAAAAAAAAAAAAAAAAAAAACAATAATGTTATCAAATTGAATGATAATATATTTCATATAAAAATTATAATTTATTTAGAAATAAATTGTTATATAGTGGGCCAATTTTGAAAAAGAAATTTGCAACAGATTGGATGCAAAATTCATAAACTTTAAAAAATAATCACCCTTAAAATATTTCTTCAAAAGGTATTGTATGTAATTCAATAAACCTTTTCAAAAAATTTTAAATGTGATGGGGCAAAGGTAAGAATAGAGTGCTATACATTAAAATTTTAATGAATTTTTATTTTTTCATTTATTAAAACTAAATCACATGGAAATAGTTTAGGAATTGGGTCCCATGGGTTAAATAAGAAAGAATAGTTTAGAGTTCGCAGTGTTACTAAAAATTGCATGTTTTATTAATTTCATGGAAATAGTGCATTTCAAGTGATATGTGATACTTGGGTTATATTTTCCTTCTTATTGGTCTAATAGTGCACCTCTACATAATTCTCTTTATTTTCTTCAAAATTTCATTTCATTCTAATTTTTCTCTTTTATTTTCTTTCCATGAGTACTTTTGAGTTTCAAATAAACTTAGTAAATTAAACTTAGTCAAGTAAGGCAATTGTGGCATATTGAATATCTAATTGTATAAGTGAGAAGCTAAACATCCACAAACTTAATTGAGGTTCGTTGGTTGGGCGTGCAGTTGGAATGGTTGGATTTGGGTGGGGAGGGGTTCGGAATGCGGCGGAGACAATTTTACTTTACATTAAGCTTTTTAACCAAAAATGTGTTCATCTTCTTGGATCACCCTCCTCTTTCTCTCCTCCTCTCCTCTCTACCTCAACCCCCATTGGAGCCTAGAGCAATAATGTAATACTTGCACTAAAGTAACACCTTTAAAATTATTATGAATAAATATACTTATAAATAAATTTTTTTTCATTTAATAGATTTAAAATTAAAATAAAATTTTAATAATGTTTATATATTTTTATTTTATTACACTAATATTAATAAAATATTAGAATTTAATTATTTATTGCATATAATTTATTACATACAATATTAATAATATAATAAATAAATAAATTCTAATATTTTACACAATATTTCATGCATAATTTATATTCTTTACATTTTATAATTTGATATTTTGAATCCATTTTATTCATTTTTAAAAATTTTATAGAATATTAAACATAATTTAAAAATATAAAAATAATTAATGTATCATTATTTTTAAATATAAATAAATTATTTGTTATTTTAATTTTTATTACCATTTGTTTTAATTTTTTAAATCTACTAAATGAAAAATTAAAATTCATTCTTACTTTTTAAATAAATTTAGATATTTATAATAAATTTATTACAAATATTTTTATAATAATTTAAGGGTTTTTACATTAGTGCAAGGTGTTACATTAGTGCTTTTATGGGTTCAAGGTGTTAAATTAGTCCTATAACTCCAATGGATGATCAGGAGAGGGATGAGGGTGTTAAATTAATCCTATAACTCCAATGGATGATTAGGGTGGGGATGAGAGAGAGAGGACGGGACGAGGGAGAGGAAGGGTAGTCAATAAGAAGAAATATGATCATGTGGGTCCCACATGAGGGCATTTTGGCTTAAAATGAGCTTATATTTCATTACGTGTTTGCTTTATTTTTATGCTTCTATTCCATGTTTAACAAATATGAGAAACCAAAATTTTATTTTCCTTATTATGGTCCCTTCATTACATTTAAACACAATTCCCCCAATAAATAATATGGAATGATAAAATAGCTAGAGTGTTCTCATCGACTCTTCAAAAGAGTTTGTCAATATGCACAAAAGTAGTTCAAAGTGTGCATAGATGCCTTTATGTTTCAAAAAAACATGACATATATTGTGCTATTATATTAGCTTATCAAATAAACAATTAAAAAAAAATAAATAAATAGAAAATTATCTTGATTTATAATTTTATACATTCATATTGTAAATTCGATGCTTGGAAAGAGGAACTAAGGACCATATATTCACTAGCAGAGCCAGAAAATAAAATGAGGTGGGCATAACCTTTGTTAGGGGCGCATAATAGTAACTCTCTTGACTATTTTTTGTTTTCTCTAGTAAGCTTTTCTTTAATAATGATTAGAATCCCTTTCCAAAAAAAAAGAACCCAGGTCATGAAAGCACTCTAAATAGTGCAGATTTATAGAAAACAAACTCTAATTCTATAACCGATTATTATGATATTTATATAGGGGCAATAGAAAGATTACAATAGAAAGGATTCAAATGAAAATTTTTTGGATTAATAAGAGAAAAAATAGAAACAGTGAATTCTTCAACAATGTTACATATCTTGAAATGGACTCCACATAAGTAACAATCTTCACATAAAATAGCAATCTTTGTCTTGAAACTGAAATGGGTCTAACAATGTAAGAGCATCACCAATAATATCGAAGGCAAATAGCTGGGCCTGACTCCCTCTTCGAAGTAAATCTCTAACGTAGGTTTAATTATCCCATTTGTAATACTATCTCTTCGTATAATTATATGGATAAATAATATGCTCCACAAATGTTAATGGAATATATGATATTTGAAGCAGAGAAACCAAATAATTGGTTCCCTTCTTGAGTATATTCACAAGAGTAATCTTCTAAAAAGAAAGGGCCAAGACACCAAGCTTTATCTGTAATAAAATTTATCGTTATAAAGGATGGTAAGAATATACACACATGCAAGTCCATCACCCAATTGCACGTATTCTTTACTATTTTATTTTCGATTAATTATCTAATTTCATGTTCATATTTCTTTCAATAATATACTGTCTCCTTTTCTTTCTTTTCTTTTTTTTTAATATTTTCTTAAATTCAGACGTTACATCTTCATTTTCTGATATTAGAGTATTTTTATTTTATTTACTCATAGTAAAAAGAAAATTATCACAGAACAACACACCCAATATATATCTGAAACACAGTTCGAATTTAAAATAAAGCCACAAAACGACAACAACAGCAGAAAACAAGGAGAAAAAAGCTAACATAAATCCTAGAAACAAACCAAGAACAACAACAGGAATGAAAGTTAAGTCATCTAATTGTAAAGTAGGAACCAAATAAATAATATGGAATGATAAAAGAGCAGAGTGTTTCCATCGACTCTTCAAAAAAGTTCTTCAATATGCATAAAGTTGCTCAAGTTGTGCACCGATGGATTTATAATTCAAAAAACATGAATTATTTATTATTAGCATTATGCTAGCTTATCAAATAAACAATTCAAAAAAAAAAATTTAAATATTGAAAATTATCTTGATTTATATGTTCATATTGTAAATTCGATGCTTGAAAAAAGGAACTAAGGACCATATATTCACTGGCACAAACAGAAAATAAAATGAGGGCATAACCTTTTTGAGGGCGGGTCATGTTGAATTTTAATAAAGAAATATTTAGTTCCAAAAGACATCAAATAATGCAATATTTGTGAATCTAACCACTATTCTATGTCCATGGCTTGCTTCGATTGGTTAAAGCGTGAAAGTTAAAATGGCTGGACATATGGAGAGGGTTCAAGCCTCAATGAAAAGTAGTTTACTACGTTATATTAAAAGTTATTAGCTTTAAAAAAACCACATATCCTTGTTTTCTTGAAAAATAATCTTTTGGGCAAAGACTTCTTTTCGTTTATATATTTACATTATCTCTTAAAAACGACACTTTTGTAAAAATATAAGGTATTTTGGTAAAAATCATGATAAAATTGATAACGGTCAAATTTCCAAATTTAGTTTCCAAGATCTAGCTTTTATCAAATCACCCTTTAATAAAAGCATATTTTCAATTCAAACCATAATAGAAAAAACAACATAGAAAATGTCTATAAACTATTGTTGTACCTAAGGTTGATATGTTGTCTATAACAGAAGCAATAATGATTAAAATATTACACCCTTGAAAGCACTCTCAAGACTGCAGATTTATAGAAAACAATGTCTACAATTCTTTTACCGATTTTTGAGATATTTATATTGGGGCAGTAGAAAGATTCAATTGAATTTTTTTTTTGATTAGTAAGAAAAAAATAGAAAACAGTGAATTCTTCAATAATGTTACATATCTTGAAATTGGACCCACATAAATTTACAAAACTAATCTTCTAAAAATAAGGGCCAAGACACCGGGCTTTTATCTGTAACAAGAGACCAACCGTTATAAAGGACGGTAAGAGATATACATGCTCACATTCCATTACCCAAATGCAATAACCTTTACCTATTTTATTTTATTGATTAATCATCTATTTTCATATTTCACATTTCTTTCAATAATTTGTTGTCTCTTTTTTTTTTTCATTTTTCTCTTTTAAATTCAGATGTTACCTTCATTTCCCGATATTAGAGTTTTTTTTATCAACTCATAGTAGAAAATTATCTGGCAGACGCCACTCAATATCTGAAACACAGTTCGAATTTGAAAAGCCACAAAACGACAACAACAACAGAAAGCAAGGAGAAAAAAAGGCTAACACCAACCCTAGAAAAAAACCAAACAAGAACAACAGCAGCTAGGAATGAGGGGGGGAAAATGCAATCTTCAGCTAAGCCAACAAACTTTGCTAGAGCTTTTGATTATGTTCGTTCATGAAAATGAAACTACCATTTTCTGTTGTTGGAGCCTTCTTCTTTAATTGTATCTCTTAAAGCCCTTCAATTCCTAAGCAAGTTGAAATGCGCCTGATAAGCCATCTCAGGCACAGGAAAATGAACAGGAACTGGAACTAGAACTGACATTCAAAAAATTCTGAAGGAGCAACCCAGCTGGCTCATGTCTTGATTCGTATAATTCATTGGTCCAGACAGGCTGGGAGACATCCATGTCTGGTCTGGCAGCTGTTAATAAAACCCATTCTTGAAGCTTAGTTATTTCCTATTTGTAAACGTGGCTTCTTCTGCCAGAGATGAGCGTTACTGTCAGGAGAGAGGAAAAATAGGGAGTCTGAAAAACTTATAGCAGCTATACATATTACATACCATTTTGAGGTTCAGTTGTTCTTCAGCCATGGCGTTCTTTTGTTTCACCAAATTATTCTCCATTAGTAGCAGCCTTTTTTCCTCTCTTGGCACATATCACTTCAGTTGAGAATGTTGCTATCCTTGGCCTGAACTTATATACAAATGTTATTAATAAAAATAACGAGACAGAGAGAAGTTGAATGACCGAGGAATTCTGGGACTACCTCAGTTCTTTCACTTGGTTCTCAGTTCATTGATGTAGACTCCTTTCTCAGTCCTAGATTTCTGAGCAGAAACTCGGTTTGAAAGAAGCCTGTGTGAGCCAAACAGATCACCATTGGAAACACTTAATTAGAGATTCTCCCCATCATTGAAAGAATAACAAAAATAATTGATATATCATTTGAAAATAAAAGAGATGAAAGCATACTGTCTCAATTTCCTGTCATCCATACCAAGGTGTGGTTTCTACCCCTGGACCCACTCACTGTCATAGATTCGGTTCGGAGGAGACTCCAGAAGAACCAACAGTAGTACCAGTGGCGAGACTACAAGATCAGTTAAGATTGGATTATTTTCAGGGTGTGGATACTGATTCTGGGGATTGATTATGGGGCCTAATCCTTCTGGAAATGGCCTGATCATGCCATTCCCAACATTGGCCATCATCATCAACTCGGGTTGCCTCCCAAGTTGAGATGGCATAGGAGGTACAAAGAGCTGGAAGGGCCTGAGACTGAGGGCGGTGGAAGTGGCAGCGGTGGGCGACCAACCTTGATTCTTGTGTGTCTTCCATTTATTGTTATGCCTGCAAAACAACTGGGCAACTGGCTATATTAGTAGAAAATACAGAAACAGAAAAGAAAAATAAAAGAAAGAAAAAAGACTCACAGCTTCTAATAACCTAAGAAGATGTGATAATGTTATAGGGATATAGAGACCTTGCCTTTCCCTATATGTATATATAGGCAAGAAAAATGAGTTCCGGACGTCACCAAGTATAACCCTACTTTGATTCCAGTCTGCAATTTGAAGAACGGCCAGTAACTTCCGAACCATTTCTGACTCAAATGCTCCTGGTGGGGTCAGTTTTCTAGGTCTAGATAATGTTATTATCCAGCAAGCAATGAGAATAGCATTAAAATGGAAAATAGTATTGTTAGCTGGGACTACTTTGTCAGTAACGTTAAGTTTTGCAGGGGTTCCTGTACTGAAAAATGATCCAACCCAGTTGTTTATTGCTTTTTCCTTTTGCAAATTACTGCTGTACCCAATTGATACATATTCTGTGCTAGCAAAGCCCTATATGTCACAGCCAAATCAGTCTTTTTAGTCCTTGTGGTTTTCTTTTGGAGTCTTCTTTAATGAACTGTCTTATGTTTGAAATTTGAAAGCTACATGATGAATGACTGAGGATAAAACCTCTCATCTTCAAAATGACTTCAGGCCAATATACCATGATCATTATCCCAGTACATACAGACCATGAGTAGGAAAAACTCCCCTGAACACCATAGACTAATGGAATGTGTGTACATATGATTACAAGCATATAATCTACCTTTTCAGACTGAATTCCCTTCTTCATTGATCCAGTGGGATAGAGCCTGGTAGTTAAAAAATGCTTGTGCCTGATTATCATTTTTATCATAGAAGGTAACATTCTTATATCTTTTGTTTATGTTGGACATATATTATTAATATTATTATTATTGTTTTTTATTGAGAAATCTTACAAACTCTATTAAACAAAAGAACCACAATAATCTTCAAAACTAATTTTATAACATCTTTAGAGAAAGTTTGACACCAAACATTTGAATTAATACTACCAATGCCTTTCTTAGCCAAACATTTGCTACTCTGTTTGCCTTTCTATAAACATGACTACATTTATGAATGTTTTAAACTCAAGAGAATCCAAATATCTCCTTTAATAAAACAATTGAACTAGGTAAATTACTTTTTTTTTGTTATAGGTATATAATAACTTTGAGTCTCCTATCTCTAAGTCTAAAACACCATTGTTTGGAGATCAAACACCATCTCTTGAAGCTACTTTACACTCTATAATTATTAAAGCATTGACTAAAGGCCTGTTAGCAGCCATTTTGAAAGTTTCATTAGAATCTATAATAACCCATCCTAATACACTTCTATTTTGTACTCTTAAACCATCAAAATTTAACTTGAATATTCCATTAATAGGTGGAATCCAACGAATCCATTTTCAACCATAGAGGACAATGTGTCCTTCGTTATGCAAATAGATTCAGTCAAAATACCATGAAGATTTTTGAAGATAAGGTAGCTTTTCTCAATGATGAGAAATGGGTTGGGTTTAATTTTCCTAAACAAAACTTGATTCCTATGGTCGTATTCCACAAGATAATGGCAATTTCTCCATTACCTTGAAAAATTTCTGATTAGTTTTATAATTTTTATAAATAATTGCAAACCATGTCCAAGAAATTACCTTCATAAGAGGAGTAGGACAATTATGTAATACGATCCCAAATTCCTTGAGCAAAGGGCAATGCTTGAAAATATGGATTAGTATTTTCATTGTTCTGATTACACAATCAACATTTGTTTGTATTTCTAATCTTCTATCAAGTAGAGAAACTCTGCCAAGTGGGGAAGGCTTATAACGAGATGTATAGGAAAAATTTTATTTTAAACATTAAAATTTATTTCAGAGTCCAACTTAGAACATTCTAGGATGCACTAAGGCTTTATCTGTAAATTGCTGATTTAAGGGTAAATCTTCCATCATAGGAAAAACCCCATAGAACTACATCTTCCACTAGGCGGGAGTGGAATTGATTTAATATCCTAATAACACATTTGAAGGAAAGAAAGATATGAAATGATGTGAATATTCATTCCTTACTTTCATTATTTATAAAGTCATGTACTTTAGTGTCCCAATTGATGTACTACAATTTATTTTCTTTCACGAATGAAACAAAGGGTATCATATAAACCCGATAATCTGTTTAGAATTAGACTTTCTACCATCTCATATACACAATTTTGGAAACTGACTCAGTGTATTTCTATGATTAATAATTTCTTTCCACCCATAGAGTCACCTTCGCTTTTAGGATCCTAAAAAGTTGTTATCTTTACATGTTGTCTCTCACCAATCTTTGCCCAAAACTATCACTATACATGAGGATTCTCCATCCTAGTTTAGCAATGGCTTTATTAACATCCTCATTTTCTCTTATTCCTAGGCCTCCCCTTTAGATTTAGGCCTACAAAAACATTATTCAAGCGACCAATCTTCATAAAATTCTATCTCAATCTTCGTTATTTCATTTATAAGCTTAAAGCGGTTCATTACATGTAAGGTGAGCTGCGCCAAATTAGCCTTATTAGAGTTATTTTACCAACTCTTGAAAGAACAGGCTTTCCATGAAACCCCGACTTCTTTGGGACTTAAGGATCACTTCATAAAATGTACTTCTTTTAACTCTTCCTTGAATTATTAGACAGCAAGATACTTGCTAATGCCATTGGAGCAAATTGGATGTTTAATGCTTCCCTAGTCTTCTCTTTGTAGCTCCATGCATATTATTTGAAAATTGGCGAAGGCGATGGAAGTTTCTGAGTTGTCTTGACATGGCATAAAATTTGTGCAAAATTCTACTAATATTAGAACAAGTTGTGACGCCCCCAAACTTCGGGGGTCTTGACCAAGAAAGTTGCCAACCTTACGAAAATACTACCTTAGGTAATCGTATACTGGCTTTGATACGAACTAGTATCAAATACTTTGTGAATCTTAGAGTGGCTCGATACCACCTGCTATTCGTCCCATTTACGGGATCAAAATTCATCCGTATTTAAGTTAAAAATATGTAGAATATTACATTTAAACAGTGGTGTAAGAGTTCGATCATGACTATCGTACCATTATTACATAACGAATTAGATTGTTCCATGATTTTACAAAAAGATTTATCAAGGCCACATGTTGGCCTTGCTTCTGATGCGGCCTCGAATGGCGTGATCCCTTTAGTGTACATCTTACACGAAATGTTTTTCCCCGTAAAGAGCGACCACATGATGAGAATATTTCCTATAGGGCTACTTCCACCTAAGTGCACAAGTAATGGTCATGTTCCACACATTCACATTCACATTCCAAGTAAAAGCTCATGCAATTTCTACTATGGAATCCTACATGTCATGCAATGAAATGAGAGATGAGACTTCGTCATGTACCATGCTGAGTCATACCAACTCTCATGTACCAGAGTCCTTCTGAGCTTCTATCACCTGATGCGAGGCCGTAAATGGTAAAATCCATAATTTCTGGATTACATCCATTGATTATTTTATAAAAAAAATTCATTTGTATTCAAACCAAAAGCTTTTTGGATGTTACACCTCAATGATTATTTATATTCAAAACTCATGTGTTTTTTTGTGGGTAGCGAGTTTTTGGTGTCACAGTGAGCCGCACCTAGACATTTTATAGCCTTTCATAGGTACGAGTTATGTCTAAACCTGGGTGTCGAGTCTTTCACTCGAGAAGGTGTCTATCCCTTCTTGCTATTACCAGACACAAGTTTTCTTTACCACATTATTCAGCCCGTGCGGAAACGGGTTGGACTTAAGTCCCATAGCAAGGCCCTGATCAAACACCAAGCACGTGTTGATTTTTTCAATCATGCACTCACACCCGTTCAATGCGATGTCTCCTAATTGAGTACAGACTTGTCTTGATTTTTGAGCTCACTTGATATCTTCTAATTTCACCAAGTGACCAAGCTTTTGAGAAAGATTAACATTTTCCTTTGTCCAAATGTAAAACTATAGGCTCATGATCAGAACCTATGATGGGGAGATTTGCAACCCTTGCATCGTGAAAACAAAGACAATGATCGTGTCTGAGACTCTGTCCAAATTTTCAAATTTTGGTGTGGAGTTTCTTCACTTATTAAACCAAGTGTGAGGAAGACCAAGATTCTAAATCAAGCAGTGAAAATTATCAACAAAATCATAAGAATTTTGCATTCTAGAAGAGTTACCAGTGGTTTCTCCTACTTTCTCATGAGGGTGTAAAATTTCATTAAAATCTCCCATAATTGTCCAATGCCCAATAATGGAGCTTTTGATATTAAGCAAAGTATCCTATATCTTTTTGTTCACAGTGTTGGGGATATCTATACAAAAAGCTAAAAAAAAAGTTAATATTAAGATTAGAGAAATAAGCCCTGCAGTGAAACGTACGTTCTATTGTCTTTTAAAATAATATCCAACGAAACAACATTAGAATTCCAACATAGCCATAAGAAACTTCCTGAAAGTCCTATAAGGTTAACGCTATCCAAAGATCTATTCGCATTGACTTTTGTTTCCAGATAGAACAAAATATTAGGAGAAAATTTTCTTGAAAGCTTTTGACTTGATACATATATTAAGTTGTTAAATGCATGTTTATGATAATTAGCCTCTAACCTATAAGGTCGCATTTCATTGTCTAACATCCACTATTTTCAATTGATATGTCCACATTAAATTGTTTAAGAATAAGTTTTTTTTTTTTCTTTTTTAACATCTATTCACTTTGTATTACAATGTTGTAGGCTTGTATGTTCTAGTGGAAACTTGAACTAGGTATCTTTTCTACTCTATCAACCTTTTAACCACTAAGTTAGGTCTTATTGGCAGAATGTGTATTTAATTCATGTGTTGCTGATAATTAGCATCTTCTTTAAAAGGGCGCATTTCATCATCTGATTACGACTTTGGTTAAAAAATTAAGCCATGATTAGTAACATGTGATTTCGACAACGATTTTTTTAAATGAAAAAAAAAAGCGATTGCACTTTCAGAAACATTCCTCTGGCTTGCATTTGCATTTGCATTAATTTGCTTGTTGCTGGACCCAGTAAATATCCTTAAGCCTCTTCACTTCTTCTCTTTTCTGTTCCACTACAGCTGCAAATTAAACAAAGAAAATGCATTAGAACAGATTTGGTACCGTTGTGAAAACTGTTTTTGTTTTGAAAACAAAGGAGAATGGAAAACACCAATAGTATGTTTGGTTCCCCATTTTTTAATTCAATAACACGGATAACAAAAGAAAATAATAAGTTTATTTGTTTATAGTTTTTAAATTTGTCTTTGTTTTTTGAAAAAAAGGGAACAAGGAACACACAAAGACCACTTTTGTCCCTAGTTTTTTTGTTCTGAAAGAAATATGGAGAACACAAAATTACTTAATTCGAAGAACAAGAACAATTTTAGGATTACCAAAATGAGTGTTTGTGTTTCAAAAACCTCTCAGAACATTTTAAAATACATGAACAAAACATACTAATTCCAGACAATAACATTTCAAAGACACCAAAATTGTGTTCATGTGTTCTCAGAACAGTTTCAAAAATAGGAATGCAATACTAAGATTTTGATCAATAGGGTTTCTCACTGAAACAGAAAGGGATTGAACTGCTACCATCTTTTATCCCATTCTTCTCTTCCACGAAGCCAATTTTTGGTTCAAGAAATTATTCTCCATTTTCAATAATGCAACCTGGTGTTCCTGAACTGCAACGAGGTGAGCAAAGCTATTTCAGCCTGTTCCTTATAGAAAGAGTAGATCAATAAGAGATTTTGTTGAGTGAAAGCTAATATTACATATAGTGATAGAGATCATTGTTACCTCTAAAGCTTTCACCTTTCTTTCCATTTCATCTATACTGAAACTTCTTCTGTCTAGATTTTTGAGCAGAAAGTCGGTTTGAAAGGATCCAACAGAGCGAAAAAGAAAAAAAAACTTGGAGTCACTGGCTCATTCTGATCAGTCGGCACCATTACTGGTACCTTTCCTCACCATTTACTTGCCTGAAATGCCTCCACCCACATAAACCAATTATCACTACAAAAAAAACAAAAACAACCTACATACTCATTGAAGGATGCAACATTTTGTATCTTAGGGACAGTATCCGGATTCTCCATCGCCTGTTTTCCTTTCTGAAATGAGAGTTCAATCTACTGACTTTCCATTTCATCTTGAGTTGAATTGGCTGATTTCCATGTCAAAAATCAAACTCAAGTCCTCCATTCCCTCCATACTTCAACAACACCTGCACAATCAAACCTTCTGTAGAAAGAAGATGAATTTAAGGAGGGAAGCCATGAAATCTAACTCAGAGCTGTTCTGGTTTGCAAACACCATCCCTAGCCTCTATCGCCCAATCAGTCTTGTTGCCGTGATGAACTCTCCCGTTATATTATATATATATACACAAGAAATATTTCTATTATTTCCCTTTACTCACCGGCGGGGTTATTGCTCGTTGTCCAGTCAAAACAAAAGCACCTTATAGGATTTTTAATATTACAAATACAATATACCTCTGCATAAAAGAAAGGTAAACTCTTAATGTTTTTTTGCTTACATTTTGGTCATGATTCAACTCTGGATGAAACGCTGAATTACGGATATTTTATTGCTTATTCTAGGAGATAATATCTGGGATAATTAAAATCTATCAAATAGGTAAACAATAATTTTTTTTTAAAAAGTAGAAAGAATAATAAACGTAATTTTTTTGACAACTAAACACTTTGTTACAATGTAGTAAAGTGGAACCCAATCCCCATGCACTCATCCCTTACAGACCATATTCATCCAAAATGTTTTGCCTTTATTTGAACCTTCTATCACTGAATTTAGATGGAATAAAAGAATGTACATTTAAAATATTTTACAGTAAAAATTTATGAGACATAGGTATATCTTTTTTTTTCTTAATCACTTTAAGGCATAATTGCTCAGAAAGATAATCTAAAATGACAATTTTTTTCCTACATGATATGTAGATTGCAAAGAAAAGTATTGTGTTAGCAAAATTTATGCAAAAATTCTATAATCACAGATTAACAAAGTTGTTATGATTGAATTATACTAAATTTGTTTATCGCCTTACAAATAATATTCTAAATTATAAAGATTTTATCAACATAAACTATGTTTTTTTTGTTCTATTCATATGGATGAAATTGTTTGTATATCCCAAAAATCAAAATGTTGATTTATCAATGTCATATACTAAATTTATGTTAATTCTTAAACTATTGAAATTTAATCAATGCAGAATAATTTGATTGTTTATAATTGGCACTAAATTCATTTCATGAATTGAAAATCGATGAAATTAATTATTTGTAGTCAATATTCTTTTTTGGAAAACAATAATGTCAAATTATTTTTGTATATATATAGTATTATTTTAATGTTATTATAAAATAAAATGACTAAATTTATTAAATTTGTTAACGTCTTATAACTAAGATTCTAGATTATCAAGATTTGATTGATCGAAACAACATGTTTTCTTTACATTTATATAAATGACATCATTTGTCTAAACAAAATTGAAAATTTAAACTTATAAATGTTATTGGATCAAACCCCTTTGGACTGGGGAAGTTCATTAGCATAGACTAAGATTTTTTTTGGTCAATCGAATCCATTGCCTTTTTCGCAGAAGTATTATGGCGATGAAAATTTTGATCCTTGTGAGCACGCCAGTACTCCCGATCTTCAGCATAAACAAACAAACAAACAAATTGAAGAATAAACGAATTATGTAATGTTTGTTCGCAGTACGTAAATTGAATTTAGGAAGTTGTAAGACAAAATAGATAATTACTTACTTTGAGAGTTTCATACTTCTCCTCAATTCCATACATACTGGCGCTCCGAAGATGAGCTCACAAACTCCTCCTTAGCCAAGATTCTACATACATATATGATATGGTTTAAAAAATATTTCGTAGCCCACCACCAAGCTCCAGAAAAGGTAAGCTCATTGAAACGCTTCTGACCCTTGGCATCAAATTCTTCAAAACGCTGAGTTTCTCCAGCCATTCGCCCCAAAGGCCAAGAGAAGGGACAAATTAAAAGCCCATATTCTGCAAATCAAACCAATCTCATCATTAAGGAAAGTGGGATAATTCCCAATAACAGCTTATCCCATAAATCAAACCAAATCTCACCAATGAGGGAAGTAGGATACCCTCAATAACCCGCTTCTAATTATCCCTTAATCCGATGAATATAAGGGCGTAAAATCCCATCCAATGAGAGAGAATCCTACCACCATCCAAATGCTATAAAGACTGTGCCACCCATCTGGTGAAAGGTACGCAAAAACATTCGGGCCTCTAAGCAGCTGGATCTTTTCCGGGAGGAACTCCGACTTAGGCATCTGAGCAAGAAAAGGGCCAGCCCCGCCATCCTCTCTTCTTTCTTGTTTTTGCAGGAGTCCAACGCCCAGAATAAGTGACTCATTTAGCTAGCCCCAAAGGCAATTTAGTTCTATTTCAACAGACAATGCGTTTCAGCCCACTCGATTGAAAGTACTATCACTGGGCGCTGGTCTCGTTGAACGACAAGCCTTTGGCAAATAAAGCTAATCTCTCAAGAATCGATGGTATCAACTGTAATACAAGCAGAGCAATGCCAATCCTCAAAGGATGCAGATCGCCAGCGACGTGGATAAATGGACTCCCGTACAACAAGAGATTGTGAGACAATGCAAGCCAACACTAAGAAGTGGAGGCACCCGTCTCACCAACCAACGGTCTCGATAAAGAAGCTGGAACAATCACTGTAGATGCAACGCCCGCAGAAAGTCAGCGACAAACCCAAAGAAGGCCATAACACTAATTCCTCGTGAAGGGCAACCACACCCGACCCTCCCGAGATGTGCCGAACAAAGCGTAACCACTGAGCTGGGGCACTGGACCACACCTAACTCCCTGTGAGAGGAGTCATAACAAAGCCACACTCGGGAACGCCTAAACGATAGAACCAACCCCTCTCAAGAAGGAATCTGGGAGGCCATGGGAGTGAGGTTCAAAGGCTTCCAAATTGTGGAGCTCACCCACATAAAGGAAGTTGTAGCGGTCGAGCCTCGATTCTAAGTGACACTCGGAAGAAGAAATCAGTCCTCAGGTTTCATACCGAGGTGGTTCCACTTCCCTTCCCAAAGAAAGTTCGACGCCGCAAATGTAAGCGCTTGATGGTGCGAAGGATCCTGGGCGATCATCTTAACAATTTATAAGAATCAAATGGAGCTACACGGGTATCAAGACCCCAGAGGGTGCAGCCTTCTATCACGCTAAAAGGCCCGACATTGGCTCTGGCTTAATAGGGTTCCCACCATCACACTTCTATCTGTAGAAGTCACCCGCTCGCCTCCCACTTCATCGAGCTTAGAACATACAGGAAGCCAAGTTATCACCCGTTGACCATAAAGGCAGCTCGCTGTGTACCCGAGGTCTCATGTCCAAGAGGTTCAATGACGAGACTAAGGTAGATATACCTGATGAGAAGTTCGCGATCACCGTATTCATCACCAAGAGAATCAAAAAATTTAATGCTTTCCATCTCCAAGAATCCACAAACACGGCCGAGGTGTCACTAAAGCGAAAAGTACATAAAACGACAAAGAAGCCTCGTGATTCAAGAAAGAAAGCTCTTCGAACCACAAAGAGAAAAGCAGGACTGACAGACAACAGGGACGAAGCCCTAAGAGACAAAGAAACTAAGAGTAGATCCCTAAAGAAAGACAAAGAATCGCCCCCGAAGAGACGCGAGCCGCCGAGACCGCCTGACCACTCTCACCGAAGTACGACCCGTGATTCACCCTGTGTCTACCCTCGACTCCGGCCACAAAAGATCGCAGGTTCACGAGGTGCAACATGAACAGGCTCGAGATGGTCGTCCCAAATAAGGTCGAATTCCCACCAAAAGAGATAACACGAGGTATTGTGAGTTCCATGGTGACCACTGCACCGAATCAACCTGGATAGATTGGATACAACCATGAACAAAATATCGGGTAATTACTGACATATCTGCATTTGGATTTTACTTGATATATCGGAAATATCGATAAATATCTATGGGATTTTGACAAAATATTCTGCAGTTTAAAATTAATAAAATTGAAATTCATGGAAATACTTTGTTTAACTTTATAAAAGACATAAATAAGCAAATATACACTTATTGAGCTAAGATTTATTATAATTTATCGAGAAATTACATTACAATAGTAATTTAAACCAAAATGAAGATCGTATGTATTCCATTACATTATTCACGGTTGATCCCATCATGATGAAGATAATATTCATAATAAGATATTCAAAATATTGAGATAAATCACAAAATAATAATTTTATTAAATGGAGCTTGGATGTGTATGATGAGTTTGTAAAGAGATTGTATGATTTTATGGGTATTTATAAAAAATTTTGGAGTCAAAATAGTGATTACCGATATTTACCGATATTTTACCCGAGATTTTACTGGAGATGACTGGAGTATTTTACCGATATTAAATTCCCGTGACAAGTGCACGTGTTCCACAATCGCTGATTTTTCAAGTGGAAAATTCCGCTTTTTCTGCATTTTCTGCAAGAAAACCTGGCGATTTTACCTATTTTTCCCTCTCGCTTTTCTTCTATGTCGGCCGAAACCCATTTTTCGCGATATATCGACCGAAAACCGATTTTTGTTCCCTCTCGGATACAACTCCAAAAGGAAATATAATATTTGATCTCGACGCGGTATCTCCGTTCGCTTCATGCCTCATGTCAAAGTCAGCGCAACCACCCACCACTCCCGCCAGACGATAACTCAAAGACCAACAACCCTAGGGGAAATCCACGTTGATATTGGGAGGACGGCAGGAGTGTGGGGAATCCAACTTTCTAGGAAGGCTCACGGCGTAAAGATCGTGTCGAGAGGTAATGGAAGTACAAGCGGTGTCTAAACTGCCTCGATTCAACACAACTATAACATTCTCGGACTCAAACCTGGAGGGATGCCAACACCCCCACGATGATCCTTTGGTAATAAGGGCAGTTGTGGCTAACAAAACAATCCACCGGGTCCTTGTCGACAATGGGAGTTCAGCCGACATCATCTTCAAGGTAGGCTTTGGACAGGGATGGTGACCCAAGGAGAAGCCGGAACCACCAAGACCCACCCGCGAGGATTCTCCGGGAGAGAGAGTGCTACCTCGGGGGTCAATACAAATAGTGCTCACTTTGGAGACCCCCGTGCCGTGCAACAAACTAAGCAGCTGAAGTTTCATGCAGATGCCCCATCCGCTATAACATGCTATCGCGCACCTCTCTCAACGCCATAAAGGCCATCCTCCGCTTTACCACATGATGATCAAGTTTCCTACCACGTGGAGTAGAATGGTTCTAGGAGACCAAATAAGGGCAGAGGTATGCTACTCTGATCCATAAAGCAAAGCAAATGACAACATATACGTGGACGAGCTCCGATACGCGTGATCGAGGTAACACTCCGACCTGAGTTCTCTAAGAGCTGGATCCCGCATACCGATCGATAACCCCGAACACCCGCCACATCGGCCCAATCTCGCTTGAAGACTCCTCGTGGCCTCCTTACCCACTTCTTGAAACAGAGACAAGGATGTCTTCAGAAGCAGGAGGATACGAGGATTGATCCCACACCACTCATGACTAAACGTCACCATCCTTTCAAAATACCAAGCAAAAAGAAGGGAGTTTCATTTAGAAAGACAAAGGACAAATGAGGGAGCCTAAAACTCCTCCAGTGTGGCGACGAGAGGGAGCACTCCAGCTTATCACAACATCGCACTCAGAACAAAGCGAACGGCAAATGGCGACTCTGCATCGACTTCACTGACGTTAACCGAGCATGCCCAAAAGTTGGCTCTCCGCCACCTGATCACCTCATAGGGGTGACACAAACATTCATGAACCTCGCTCATGGATGCTTTCGCCACAACCGCATCAAGATGGATCCCGACGACCAAGAAAAGACCTCCCATCTCACTTCGTGGGCAAGGGACCTATCACTTATCGAGCAATGCCCTCGCTAAAAACGCGCATGAGCCACCACCAGAGGTCAGAACAAGATGTCTTGTAAGAAATAGGGGCATCCATGAGGTATATATAGATGACATGTCAGAAATTAATCACTACTTAGCTCCACATAGCTCATCTGTCCGAAGCATTCCAGATCCTGAGAGAGTACAACATGAAGTTGAATCTAGCTAAATGCGCTTTTAGAGTCTCAGCCGGAAAATTCTTGGGTTTTATAGTCAACAACCGAGGAATTGAGGCAAATCCAAACAAGATAAAAGCTGTGCTCGACATGCCGCCACCGTTAAACATAAAAGAAGTCCAATGTCTAACTGGAAGAATAGCCGCGTTAAGCCGATTTGTGTCCAAGGCCAGCGATAAATGTCAGCCCTTCTTCCAGGTTCTAAAGAAATCTTTTCTTTAATGGGATACACATTGCTAAGAAGCATTCTCAAGATCGAAAAACTTACTCGAGCCTCCCCATTCGGTAAGCCCCTCGGGCGGGAACTCCTTACTTTGTACTGATTTTCAGATTTCGACCAAATACTGGTCCTTATCGTAGACAAAGACCGAGTACAAAGATCCAAATACTACTATTGGTACCGAGCCCGAGAGAGCAGAGAGAGGTATCCAAGGATGGTGAAACTAACCCGGGCGCACCGTGAAATTAAAGCTCCGCCTTACTTTCAAGCTCATAACATCAAGTCCCAACAATACCCAATGAAGCAAGTGCTACTGCATCAGACCTCGGAAGATCATGAAGGGGCTTAGAGTTGAGCGAAGTTCGATATTAGATATAAAACCAAAAACTCGTGCATTAAAAGGCGTGTCTTCGCAGATTTCATGAAGTTCACCTCAGAAGCCACGAGGATACGCGAGCGACGCCCGACCTCCCCAGTTGGAAGCTGTTCGTAGACGGGGCCACCAATGCTCAAGGGAGCTGTGCCGCTAATTTCACCCCGTATGAATGGTGACACGAGCATGCACTCAGATTGGTATTCCAAGCCCCAACAACTAAGCCGAGCATTTAGGTCGCCATCAGCCGACTCACTGACGCCCCATTCAATGGAGGTCGACCAATTTGAGGTATGCCGCGACTCCAAATGGTAGTAAAGAAAATAGAAGACACCTACGAGGCCAAAGTGTGAAAATGATCCTTATACCTCAAAAAGGTACTGAATGGAGGAAGTTTGTGCTAGTTCAGGTCAGACACATACCCAGAGCAGAGAATTCCCGAGCAGATGCCCTAGCAAAACTGGAAACAGCCTCCCAAGAAGATCTCAGCAGACTAACGCCTGTCGAGCACCTTGCAGAGCCCTCTATAGATCTCTATGACGAGGAAGTCTCCCCTTTCATGTCCGAGCCGAGCTGGATGGACCCCATTTGGGACTATTTAATAGAAGGACTGCTACCCAACGACCCGAAGGAGGCTTCTAAGCTAGACGAGGCCTGGGCCAGCAAGCGATTTTCTCATCTGGGAAGCCTTACAAGCCGGATTTTCACACCCATCCCTCGCGCATCGCGCAGGGAAAGACGCAGATCACGCATCGAGGGCATGAAGGTGTATGCGGAAATCACACCCGAGCACCCAAGGCCAAGGAAATCCTAAGACAGGATACTACCGCCTACAATGCTCGTGAGACGCGATTAACTAGTCAAGAAATGCACGCCAGAGCACGCCCAAAATCTCTCACCTCCCATTTGAGCCATTGACGTCAGCCACAAGCCCCTAGCCCTTTTCAAGAGCAGTTGGACATGGGGACCTTTGCTCATTGAACGAGCCAGAGCAAATTTATCATCAGAAGAAAGGATTATTTCACCAAATGGGCCAAGCAGAACTCTTTTGCTACTATCACAGAACAAAGATACGTAATCTCGTTTGGTACCCGTATAATTTCGGTGTGTTTGGTAATCCTAAGAGATTCGTGTCGACAATGGAAAGCAATTCGATAACCTTAAGTTCGTGGATTTTGTACAGTCTGATCACAACTACTACTCGGCCCCTGCTCATCCGTTAATCTAATGGGCAAGGTAAGTCACCATCGAACCCTTAAAAACAAAGATCAAGACCAAATTAGAAGATCTTAAAGGCAATGGGTAGAATACCTCCCGAGGTGTTAAGGGCATATGTAATCACGCACCGCAACTTAGAAACCCCATTCATTTAGCTGGGTAATGAGGCTGCGGCCCTGGCCGAGATCTGATTAAAGTCCCTAAGGATCGAATCAAAAGCAGAACTTAACGAAGAGGCCCCTCTCCGCCTAAACCTTGACCCCTAGATGAAAGCGTGATCGTCCTAAAACGCATGTAAGACTACAATACCAGCGAAGACGGTAAGGTGCTACGACCAAAAAGTCAAACCCAGGAGTTACAAGCCTGGCGACCTAGTCTTAAAAAAGCTCCTGCCTGCGAGGAAAAATCCAACACATGGAAAATTGGGGCCCAACTGGGAAGGCCCCTATATCATATCTCGCGTCATCAAACCGGGTAATTACGAACTCCCGACGGAAGAAGGAAAAGTTCTACCTCATTCTTGGAACGCCGAGAAAGCACCTTAAGCCGCTTTTATCAAGATCTCGGATTGTAATCTTTAATAAAGTATATCATCACTTTCAGATGATCGTCTGTTTGTTGATTACTTGTTTTGTCATCCTCATAAATAAAAAAACAGGGCACCTCGGTAAAAGAAAAACAAACAGCTTATCCAGGGAATGAACGAGAAAGTTACACACATTAGAATAAACAAATTCATGCTTCAAAAAAAAGAAAATTTTCTTTATTCCAATGAAGGTACAATTGATTACAATCAGCAGTGCCATCCCTTACATATCGGGAATAAATAGTACAAGCAGTTCCCTCAACACAGGAAAAATCTCAAGAAAGAGAAAGGAGAGTGGAAAGAGAGGAAGAGAGAGTGCGAACGTAGAGGAGCGAGGCGAGTAAGGAGAAGAAAGAGGAAAGAGGAAGAAGAGTATGAAGAAGAGAAGGAATAGAGGATAGGGTCGCAAAAGCTTGCATCTAAAGTACACCGCTCTCTCCGTACGCAGATTCTAGCATGGGGTTAGGGAATAACATAACTCCCATAAAGGGGAAACTAGGGAACCCTCGGTTACTATTCCCGAAAAATCACAAATCATCGGTTCACTTAGTGAACCCGGGTTTCACGGCCATTTTCGGCCTCAATCCAATCAATACACGCATCAACACACAAATGCATAATTTTTTCACCAAAATAAGCCGTGGAGCAGCCACGGCTGCTCCATTTGATTTCAAAATTTAGATCAATCTCGGTCCCAAGGTTCGACCGATCAAACAAATTTCTAACGGCCTTCATATCTCGACCGGTAACATTCGTGAAACACTTAAACGGACAAACTCAAGCAGGAGAAACCTCACCTCAAGGAGTTTGTCTAAACCTTAAATCCAAGACTCCACGCGAAGCCCTCTCCCAGGCAGCGTTCTCCTTCTTGTCCCAAGACCGTCGACTCTGGGCCGGATCGGGCTCTATTTCTAGAGAGAAGTGAAGACCTTCTCCTCTACTTGGGGAACTCAACCCCATTTCGCTTTCAACAGCCTAATGTGATCCCAAAAATCTGCTCCCCCACGTTTTTTCTTTATTTCAACATTTGAAGAGATGACAATATTCCATTATTTTGTTTTCTAGTGACTTAAACAATTCCCAAAATGCCTATTATGTCCCTTCATTTCCCAGTTTTGACATTCGACACTATCTCGGCCGTTCATTTTCATCATTTCTCTACTCATACCACTTATGGAACATGAGTACTTGTTATATGTGACTTTCGTCGCATCGAAATTAGTTTTATGGCACCCGAAAGGCGATGCCTCGAAAAACGTGTAAATTCCGACTATCTCGGAATTCGACGAAATTTTATGAGCTAGCTAGATTTCACGAGACGATTCCAACGATGAAATCCGTTTCTTCATCCGAGATATAGAGAATAAATTACGGATTTTTAACCGAAATTAACAATTTTGTAATCGAATTGGCTTAGTTTGCCTCTTTTCCGTAAATTGGAATTTCTCGGGTCTTACAGGCGAAGTCCTACGATCCTGCCCCGAATGGACAACTTCAGCCCATTCTCAAATCTCTTGTAATACCCAGCCAATCCCAAGAAACTACATATCTCGAAGATTGACATTCGGTCTCTCCCAACTCATCACGGTCTCAACCTTCTCTAGGTCCACTGACACGCCTGATGTCGATGCCACGTGTCCCAAAAATCTCACCTCGCAGCTTCTCAAAACTTGCACTTATCGAACTTGACGTGATAGCCGATGTCTCTCAACAACTCAGAATAAAATCCTCAAGTGATACCATGCTCCCACTGACCGGGAGTGATCAAGATGTCATCCACAAAGCATCTACGACACAAACTCCGATCTAAATAGGGCTGGAATATCCTATACGAGATCCATGAATGCGCCGGCGCATCTGCCAATCCAAAGGGCATCACCGTAAACTCAAAGTGCCCATAACGTGTCCTAAACGCCGTCTTAGGGATATCTATATCCCTAACCCTCAGCTGATGGTAACCAGCATAAGGTTTATCTGGAGTAGACTCGCGCCTCCTCTCAACTCGATCAAACAAGTCATCGATCCCTCTAATGGGTACCGATTCTTGATCGTAACCCTCGTTCAACTCCGTCAGTCAATGCACGCTGAAGGGTCTCGTCTTCTTCTTGCAAATGCAACTGAGAGCACCCCATGCAGAAGTGCTCGTGATAATGAACCCCTTTATCCGCAGTTCTCAGAATCGGACTCGAGTTCCCGTAACTCAACCGGTGCCATCCTATGCGGGGTCATAGAGATGGGTGAAGTAATTAAGGTGTAACTCGATACCGGTCTACCACCCTCCGTGAGGTAAACAGGTAGCCTCATCTAGAAAAATGACCACATACTCGAGCTACCACTCGAGGTAGATCTAAGTCCTGTCTCTCCTCATCCTCCGTGTGGTAAGGCTCGCTTAGCCAACCCGCTTAACCTGGTCCCTCGACACCTGACTCATATGCACCATGGGGCAAATGTCATGCTTCGTCTTCCCCTCGAAATACCACACGAAAGTACTGGGCTCGCGTGTAGCGGTAACCCTCCTACGCTCACAATCGATGCACCAACTTAAGTCGTCACCAATCCATCCCCGTGTGTGGATGACATCGAACTCGACATGTCCATGATCCTCAGTCCACTAGCGAGTAGAGTCCCCGAGATCTCCAACTCCCAACCCTCGACATATCATCCCTATTCTCGCCCCAATCCCTGGTGGGAGAACTCACCGGCAAGGCCCTCTAAGACCCCAGAGGTCCTTGCCCATTTCCACTGTATTTGGGCCTCACTCTCTAGCTGGAACACAACTAGTCTAATCCTGGTAGTGTCAGAGGTAATCTCCATAGCCTCTAACACCTTCTCGTTCTGTATGAGCCAATGTCTGCCACCATCGGGTCTCCTCCCCCTGTGAATGTCGGAGGATGATGCGTCCTAAACCTCTGGAGGTTACTAGGACCTCCTTGACTACCTGCTGCACCAGCCTGTGCTATAGCTGTCGCCGCAATACCTACAGCCTCTACAAAGGCCTGCTTATCAAATACTGGTGGTGCCTGACCAATACCCTGTGGACGTCCTCTACGTCCTCGTCCTCGACTAGCCATCTACGTATTTCCAATGGCAACAAGAATCATTTCATTTTCATTTCAGTCTAACTAGCAATGCTCATGCAATTACTAATGGGACTTAACAACCATTTAATCAATCTACCATTTCCTAAGGCGCTAAATTCCAACCACTAATTCATTTATTTCAATAAAATCTCTAAGTTTTCTCGTCTTTCTGCAGATGCAAACCCTAAGCACAAGTAGTTCCTAACCTTAGCATTCACCCTTTTCCTATACGCATTACACCATGCATATAATTTCCTACGCAACAACCGCGCAATCACAATTCCCATATACATCATACCGTGTATATGTCCTTCTACGCAATTTGAAACATAAAATCACGCAATCAAAACATGCAACATTCATTACGTATCTCAAAGGGTGTAAATGCAACCTTGAGATACTATTCATACACAGAATCAGTTTATACACATTGTCCTTGCATTTACAGGTAATGCAAGGCAATCAATTATACATTTAAAACATTTTTATCAACAAAAATTTCATTTTTGAAAATTTTATTTTTCGAAAATTTTGTCTAATTTTATTTGATTTTATTTTATTTAATTAAATATTTAATTTTTTTTCATTTTTTTTTCGTTTTTTTTCCAGCTATTGGAAACACCCAAAAACATATCCATGTTTTTTTTTTCATTATTCTCCAATACATCAAATAAACTTAGTAAAGTTTATTTATTTGATTTTTTTCATTCTCCAAGATAAATTCAAAATAAACTTATAAAATTTTATTTTTCACTTTTCAGTTTCTTTACAATCGTAAAAATATTTGAAAACCATTTTCTTCTACTTTTTTTTTCATTTCTTCCAATATTGAAGATATTAATAAAAATATATATATATATATATATATATATATATATATATATATATATATATATATATATATATATATATATATATATAGAGGTATATATTTTCATTTTCCATTTACTCAAATAAATTTTTTAAAATTTATTTTTTAATCAATTTTTCTGCTTGCCACACCCAAAACCTTAGGAAAATTATTATCTTCATCTCATTTTTTTTCCTTTTAACTTTGACATTTTGTCTAAAATCTCTCAAACCTCTTTGATCCAACACACTAAACCTAGTGTTCAACCTTAAAATCTCATTATCCTACAAACTAAATAAATTGAACATAAATTTATTCATTTAGTTTCCTTTCCGCCTTTACTCACTCGTGAAACTCTCAAAATGTTCTAACACCTTAAAATTTTATTAAAAATTATATTTTGTCATCCACAAACCAAATAAATTGATTACAATTTATTTCATTCGCCATATTAATCAGAACTCCTAAGATTTGTTTTCCAACATAAGCACCTCACCTACACCCAAACATCATAACATGTCACAAACCATGTTATAAACATCATTCACATAACATTACTAACTCATGTTATACACGCAATCACACATCAAACATCATGCATGCAATGTTCTATTCCCTTGATTTCTAGTAATCTCATACTAACGCAACCGAATAACATCAAACCACTCTAGTGGTGATGGCTACCCAAACCCGAGCCCCTAGGTATTCGTGATACCTAAGCTCGATATCAAACTATGACGCCTAAACTCCGGGGTCCGCTGATCACCCGCCAACCCACCGGAATACCCAGCGAATGTCGGTGACCTCGACATTTTTCACTTAAAATCTTACGTAGTCTCCTTTGTACGGGGAGCTCTACCCAAGTACAAAACCTGCATATAACCTGTCCCAAACATCAATATAACAATAACATGAGTAAAACGACCACTTGGGCCCATAAACAATACTCATAAAACATATATATCCAACTATATCCAATAGTTTCAAGAGTTCAAATTTTACTCTTATACAACACATATATTAAAATTAGAGAATTCTAATACATGTCATACATCATAACCCAAAGACACAATCCGGCTTTCTTCTAAAGCTCAGTCTCTAGGATGAGCCGTTTCCTCACACGCTCCATGTACCTGTAAAATAATATCCCTCGACAGGGTGAGCTAATGCTCAATAGTGGAATCACCCTAAGTGGGCTTGTCACGACCCAACTCTGGGGGATCGTAACCGGCGCTAGTGAATGGGAAGGCATAAGGCCACCGAAACCCGTAGCGAGCCTTATTGAAATATTCATGCCGACTATCATACGATCACCTAACTATATATCCACACCCATATATATAATATGCTCAGATGCCGAACCTCAATAGGGAGAAATAAAGTCTCGATTCCACATACACCGTCATCATACACAAAATGAAAAGGATTATCTGAATTACAAAACATACTAATATTCCAAAGTAATCGCAGCATACCTAGAGAAACAGATAAAGATTAATAATATCATAGTAGTGTATAACCGCCGTGAAGGGAAGAGAATTCGCTGCTTATCAAGGATCCGAGAAGGAGGACTCGATTAACTCGAAATAAATTGAGACTGTCAGTCTCGAGAGTGAGTTAATTATCATATAAATTATACCACATCCACAACCAAAATGTTATACATACTTATGGAAATTCATAATATAAACATGGTAATGAAAATTATATTAATAAGGAAATTCACGTGATCATGTATACTTACACGGCATAGTTCATGTCATAACACAAATATCACATCAATCGAGACATTAGTAGGACCCTATATTCCAATACTATAAGCCCTACGGCTCTCTTCCAAATCCAATGAGACTGGCGCCCCGAGAGAATGCTCGACCAAGGTCCTTAACTTCAGTCGACACTTAATCCAATACCCTATAGCTGGCGCCCCGAGAGTGTGCTCAACCAGGGTCCTTACCTCCAGCAACTAACATATCATAATCCATAGCCGGCGCCCCGAGAGTAACGCTCAACCAGGACCTTACCCGCATCCCCGAGAGAAACGCTCAAACTGTGAACTCATGTCCATAAACATAAACCTATAACATCATCTGATCAATACCAAATTTTATGTAACCCATTAGGTGGTATGTCCTACTGTAGTTCCCATTACAAACATTTCAAATACAACGCATCAATATCACTCCCAACAATGCACACTCACATCCATCATCATAACAGTCTCATATGCAGATATATTTCATAACAACTAAATAATTTAGTTACCATAGTAAATACAATTCCAATAGTAATAATCATGTCGTGATGATGGGGTGTAGCCTAATGCCATAAAATGCTATGCAATGCATGCAAGATGATGTGTCATAAACTATATGATATCAACTCACGTAAGACCGGTCTCGTGAGTCGCTCTACACCTCAGCTGTCCTCGCGTAGCTGTTGGACAACGAATAGAAAAGACATAATCAATATCGAGATCGAGGTTTGCTTAACTCTAGACTTGACTAGACAATTCACAGGCTAGACCGATATAAAGCACATTTAAATTCTACCTAAAATTCGGCAGAACCTCCCCTAAAAACTGGACTTAACTCCCTGTAAAACAAGTCCAGAACCTGCTAAATAACATTCCCAATATACACAAGAACAAAACATCGAAATGCAGGCCACACAACTACAATTTTTATTGCCCGACTCGTCCCAATCCATCAAATCAACAATTTGTATTCGCAAATATACAATCAACTTTATTAACTACTTTGGATTGTTAAATACAAGTAACTAATTCAACGTAGTCCGAAATACAAAGGACATATTCAACATACATCATCAACAATTAAAATCGACATTCGGACAATTACACGGGGATTAGAGTCCCACACGCTTGTGGTATAGATTCTTTACCAAGCTCGACGCGGAAATCGATCACACCATCGGAATCCACTGAAAGGGACGAACGCTCTGGCCCCGGTACGCTTCCTGGGCGGTCCGCCGACTAGTGGCCGAAATCTGAGCTAGCTTAATTAGATTCTAAGGACATCCACGCTAAGCCCAAAGCTCAAGGGACCTAAATGTGGATCGTCACGAGGGACTAATCGAGTACCGGAATCGGCCCCGACAGTCCCCAACTCCGGCGAGAGCTCCACCCTTCGTTCACCGGCAAAACGACTGAACTCGATCAAGGGTGGATCCCCTTAAGTTTTGGGGCGAGGAGCCCGATCCGGGTCGGTTTGGGCGAGGTGGCCTAAATGGTCGAACGCTCAATGCGGCAAGTGGGCGAGAGAGTCTCGCCTACGATTCCGCGAGACGTAGCCTTAGGCGCAGATCCAAGCAGACAAGGTGGCCTATGATCTGGCCGTCTTTCCTATGGCTCGACTACTGCATCATCAAATGTTTAAATGGCTGGACGGAGGTGGCGGCGCCTATAAGTACAGAGAAGGGGGCTGCGTGAAGGAGGAAGAAGAAAGGGCCAAAATGAAATTTGGCAATTTCCAAAATTACCCTTAAATCCTTCCCTTATTTTCATTACTACAATTAAGTCCCTAATTACAATTTAATTTGAGTTAAGCTGAAATTAAAACTTAATTAGGTATACTAGTATATATTTAAGATTTACTTACTTAACACTTAAATTAAGCCATATAACTATTAAAATAATTATCTATATAATTTATATGGCCAAAAATAATTATTAAGACCTAAAAATAAATACTTAGGGTCAACATAAATATATATAATTAGGAAGAATTTATATTAATAATCCAATTTAAAACGCGCTTAATTTTCGGGTATTGTTGTATACTCTCCACTACGTGCATATAATGTCTAGTAAAACACACATTCAAGCAAATGCATGATCCTACTTGAATGTCTAACTGACCATCTCATACCCCGAGTCCTCACCGACTCCCTCACACTCGCCTAAGCCTCGTATGAGAATTATTATGCTTATTTGTGGACAACCCTCCGATGAATATATATATCAATTGGGCCGTCTCCGACGATTGATATTATTTATGGACTACCCTCCGATGTATATCAATCACGTCACGATTGATATTTTTAGTATGGACTACCCCTCCGATAATTACTCACTTTTTTTAGACACCAAACCATTCCTGGGGACTCACCTCATGCACTCACACCTATCGCCCTAGAGTGTCCTGCATATGGAATGCATGATGTCAATTCCATTATAGTTCATCACACATGCAAATATATAAACATGCATATTCACATAAATTAATTCACACAATCATGTTATGTAATTTCACATTTCATCTCATCAAAATTATTCATGGGCTAATGATCAATCACGAGCAATTCTACTTGAATTACTCGACCAAACACATTAATTCACAAAAATTATTTTGTGAACACTCATTCCTGGAATAGTGAAACCATCGCGTTACTATTTCGAAAATCACCAATCGTCGGTTCACTCGTGAACTCAATTTCACTACCATTTCCTACTCATTTCAATCAATACATGATTTATAGCATATCTAGTGCCACACACCCAAACAGCCCCATAACTCTCACCGGGCGTACATTTTGGTTTCACAATTATCAATTCGGTCCCAAGTTTTGGGACCGATCAAACGTCCGTTCAAGGCCTCAAGTCAACCGAAACATTGTAAAACACTTAAATAAACAAAACCTGGCAGAAACTCACCTCGCGGAGTTTGTCGAAACTCCTCAAATCCGGCGCCCACGCGTAGGTCTCTCCGCGTAGAGCAGCTTCCCTTCTTGTCCCGACGACTGCCGACGATCGGATCTCCCACGATTCTAGAGAGAAGGAGGTCCTTCTCTCTCTAAACCAAAAGAAATCAAGCTACCGACTAATCCTCTTCAATTCACGTTACTTTTCGCTCTTTGAAGACGACACTATTGGACATTTTGTCCTTTTAGCATTTAAACTCTTCCATTAATACCAATTATGTCATCCTTTCCCGCTTGACATTCTAGCACTATCTCGTCACCATTTTCATCATTTCACCCATACCTATGGCACATGAGCACGCGGTTATACGCGGACTCTCGTCGCATCGAAATCGCTTTATCAAGAACCGAAATGCGATGCCTCAAAACGCGCTAACTCCGACCGCCCTGAATTCGACGTTAGCTAGATTTTGCGAGACTATCTCCAACGGTGAAATCCGCTTCATCATCCGATCTAGAGAATAAATTCCTGACTTAACCTAAAATTACACTGCAGCCGAAATTACTTACTTGCCCCCTTTTTTAAATTGGAATTCTCAGTCTTGATAAACACATATATATTTCTTATTATCAAGTAGCCCCAGGATTTATTCACTGAGCCTGAGGGCAAGTGTCCGAGGCATAAGGTCATCTCACGAAGAACATCTCAAGGAGAAATAACACATGCAAGGACTTATGTTGCCGAGCCATATCAAGCCGAGCTAGCCGCCACAGCATAATATAACCATCTCAGGGAGAACATTACGCCTTTAGAGACTTATGCTGCCCAAGGCTGAGGGTCGTCGAGGGCTAGTCACCCAAGGCATAATATAATAATCTCAAAGAAAAATAATGTAACTTTTGTTCAGGCATTTGAACAAGGGTATAATCGTCTCATTATAAGGATGATCTACCAAAATTACTTCGTAAACATGGAGGAAATAGACTTTATCAAAAAGGCGCGAGTTTCCCAAGTGAACTCGCTAGGTCGCTAGAGCTTCTATGGCCCGAGGTCCGGTATTGTTCCGGGTCTTGGTCGTTCAAGGCATAAGGGCCTGATATGTCCTACCCTGCTCAAGTCATAGGAGCTCTACATGCGACGGGGCCAAGCGAGACTCCTAAAGTGTAGGACACTTGTGAATTAGAAAATTGTGATCTCTGGAATATGACTAGCCATTTTAACGGAGAAAATGACTTCGTAAAGACGCTGCATTGATCCTCCCATATGGGGGTAGGGGGTGGTGTTCCCTCTTAGAAAAAGGAGAATAATCATCTCGTAACATGGAGATTGGCTTGTGGAGAGCGAGACGAAGTTGTCCTGTGGACTCCTGACGCCCAAGGTTCCACTGGGCGGTTGGGACGTCCAAGCAATGCATGGCCGAGGCAAAGACTAGGGAGAGGAAGGGCAAGAGAGGCATTTTCAAGTAGAGCGGCGCTTGTAGTAGAGAGGCTGGCCACTAGGAAAGAAGCCAATCACGCGATGAGAGTCATGTCGGTTTCCTTTAGTCGCTTGTCTAGCAAAGAATGTGTTTAGTCCAATGAGGGCTCAAAACTGAAAGTTAGGTCACCCATTGATTAGACTAAGCATCTTGATATCTTAGTCGCAAAGAAGGTGAGATTAGTTCCCACATACGACACCAATGGAAAGGTCTTGCTTTCATAAAGTGGTGATCGTGACAAAATTTCAATTCTTTTCCTTTTGATCTACGGTGTAAAAGAGTCAGGGGAGCTACAAGCTGCATTATTTAAATAGGACATTTATTGGTGCTTTACTCCCTTACTTTATACTTTCACTATCATATTAATCTCATACCATAAATTTCCTTATAACTGGGTGGCTCCCGTAACCAATAATGCCTTCTTCGCTCGCTTCTTTCTCTCATGCTCGAGGTGGTTTATCTTATTGTGTGTTCGAGATCACCCTTCCAATTGCCTGAGGTTGCCGAGATGGGGTTGTTGTCCGATCTTCCTACCTGTTGAGCTCAGGTTTACTTTATCTCTCATGCCCGAGGTGTTTTGTTCAGCCGAGCACATGATCTCCTAAGGCCCGAGGTGGTCGAGGTCAGAGCATGCCCGTCCCTGCATGCCGAGCTTGTGTCACCTACATGATGCCACGCGTGATCGGGCTCTCGGATCACCCACATGAAGGTTACACTTAATGCCACGTGTGTTGTGAGTTTTTATCCCATTCCAAATAATGAACGGTATTTTATATGGAGAGATTGATAAAAAATAGAATTTTTATAATTTAATAACAGAGTTTCAAAAAAGCTATTGTAGCTTTTCCTTATCAGAAGTTGTTTATTCCTAATAAGTTATAAGCAAGGATCAAAATATCGGTAAATACGGATATATCGATAATTGGATTTTAATACTGAAATATCGAAATATCTGGAAATATAGGTAAATATCGGTGGATATTTTTATAAAAATATCGGTTCGATTAAAATTTTATATTTTACTATATAAAATGATAAGAAATGATTCATATATTAATTAAGGTAGATTAAAAATTAAATGGATTAGTAATTATTAAATTAAATATGTTATATTTAATATATTATTTTATATTATTATGTTAAAGAGAAATTATTTATTTGTTTCTTGTTATTATTATACATATAGATAATGAGGAGATTCAAAATATTATATATTATAATCTTAAAATCTTTTAAATGATATTATTTTACTTCTTTTCCTTTTCAAATTAATATTTGATTTAAAAATATTATAAGTTATTATATAAAATAAAAAAATAAAATAAAATATTATAATCGATGGTGGTAGGGGATTATGAACAAATAAATAATAAGCTAATATAAAAAGTTTGTACTATATATAATAAGTGCAAAGTCACCCTGTGCATGGCTCTTGGTGGCTAGAGGGTGCCACTTCCAGGCATTTTGGGTGTTTTCGAAACCCTACAGAAGCACTTTTTTGAGATATTTGGAGTTAAAGAACAAAAGGAAAAAACAGGGAAAAAATGAAAATATCGGGAAATGTCGGAAAATGCCCGAAAAAATCGGAAAATCGAAATTTTGGTGGAGATATTTTATTGATCTTCACCGAAAACCGAAATTTTGCCGATATTTCGGTCGAAATTTCCGACATTTTGTTCCCTGGTTATAAGATATGATTAGAAATTTTTACTAAACAACTTATTAAAGATGATTGGGGGTGAATCAACTTTAACTATATAGACATGATAGAGTGATAAAATAATACACGATATATAGAATAAGAGACCAAAAATTTATAAAAATAAAAAAAGACAAAGGTTACCTTAGGTTCTAAAGTTTTATTTCTAATGATTTATTTTATTTTTTTAGCGAATTTCATGATTGATTTAGTTTATACCACATAATTGCATATGAAATAGTAAAATTTAGTTGTTTATACTACAAGGGATTGATTTAGTTGTTTAGAAATTCCCTACTAAACAACTTAGAGATGATTGGGGTGAATCAACTTAACTATATAGACATGATAGAGTGATCTAAAATAATACACGATATATAGAATAAGAGACCAAAATTTATAAAAAAAAAAAAGACAAAGGTTACTCTTAGGTTCTAAAGTTTTATTTAGTGATTTATTTTATTTTTTTTAAAGGAATTTCAAGTGATTGGATTTAGTTTATACCACATAATTGCATATGAAATAGTAAAATATTTATTTTATTTCATCCATACCTATAAAATATTTAAAAAATCCATTTATGATAAAATAAAGCACTTGCATTAGATTTTAATTATAATAAAATTAACAAATTTTAATAACCATAAGAAATCCTAAGATATCTCGTAATCTTTAATATTCCTTAAATTCAAAATTTAAATAAAATTTATATGATAAAAATGATTTTTTAATAAAATCAAGTGAGATCACGTAAAATTTACATTTATAGTTTAATAAGTAATGAGAGTCATTAACTATTTAAAATAATAAATATATTATTTTCTTGAATTTTTCAAGACAATGAACTGTTTTTCCGTAAATATGGAGAGAAGGATAAAATAGAGAATTTTGATATATATATATTTTTTGAAAGCTAATCACTTTTAATACATCGTAGTAAAGTAAACTATCATTTAATTTTGATATTTTAATATGTTTACTTACATTAAAATATTTGTTCTCTTAACTTTTTCTACTAGCCTATTTTCTTTAAGCTCAATGATTTTTTTTATTACTTTGAAATCGTCTTTACATCTCTTTTCATCCTTTTCTTTTAATAGCGGTCATTCCACATAGATATAGGTCAGTTATTTTGTTTTTTCAAAGGGATTTAATACTTCTTGGCTGGAAAAGGATCAGAAGTTGTCTTCGTATGCAAAGGACATCGTCATCTTAGGACGGTGGGGCGGTTGTGTCATTTTAGTACAATGTTTTGGTTGGCCATCGCGGGTGATCGCGATTTTGTGTTTAGGCGATTTAGACTTTAGCAAAATATTATGATCAAAGACAAATCAAATCATCGATCGAAGCAATATGTTGCAATGTTGTGAATTGTGCAACAATGATGATAAGAATCGAGGAAGAAAATCAAGAATAACACAATACAGCTGTATTTTATCGTGGTTTGGCATTATGTTTACATCCACAGAACGATGGCTCAAAATTTACTATCACCGAAATAGGTTAAATAGGAAGAGGAAAGTTTATGTCAACTTTGAAATATAATCAAATTACAAAAAAATACTATACTCAATATAATGCATAAGTGGGCTTCGCCCCGCATCCCCAACCTAAAGTGAAAATAAGCCACATGTCATAACATGCAAAACTAAAGTCATGGGTGTAGTCCAATCACAATGATAATATTAATAGACTTAACTATCAAATGTATAGGATCTGAGTCAATTCTTAATAGACTTAACTATCAAATGTATAGGATTTGAGTCAATTCATTATACTATTAACTTGGATACTGTTTCATCCTTTATGTTTTTTTAATGATTTTGATTCTATATTTATATACATGTATTACTAATTTGAATCAATAAAATTATATATAAAAATACGTAGTTGTGGGTCTGGAGGCTCTCTTGGATCAAAAATATGAATTTCTAGAATGTCATATTTGAAACAGATTCTCAACTGGTCTCCAAGGCTATACAGAACGGGTTTTCATTGAAATGAGTTTGTTTCCATTATTTCTAGTTGTCTGGTCATAATGAGGTAGCACATGTGCCAGCTTACAAGTTCTCACTTTTATGCTTCTCCAATGTATTGACCGAATCCTCATGGGTTCATCCTACCTTTGTTTATATCCGATACAATGGAGTAAATGAAATATTGAAACAAGATTTTGAAACAAACTATTGAAACTAAGTATTTATTTATTCATTTTTGAAGTAATCTATTGAAACAAGCTTATTAAAAAACTATTTCATGATGCTCAGGAACAAGAAACTTATTTGGGACTCGTATGATTTTCACGGTCTGGATAGCAATTTTTTTTTTTTTTTGCAAGAAAAGTAGCAAACATAGGCAACGGAAAATACTAAGAAAAGAAATGTGAAAGAAAATATAATTTGAAGAAAATTAAAATAGGTTTAAATTAATTATATATGTTTTTACTTTAAACTCATTTTATTTATTTATTTCTAATATATAAGATTAAAAAATTTTAAAATAGGCAAAATTTTGAGAAATATTGATTATATTTTATTTTCTTGTATTTTAAGTAAAAATTCACAATGAGCTTTTTATAGTTTAACCTTTGTGTCTTTTCCTATGAAATAATTTTATTCTTTAGATCAAGAAAAGAGAAGAAATGGCAAAATCATTTAGCACAAATCTAAGATCAAGAAAAGAAAATGGTAGTTCCGCCTACATTATCATCAAGATAACAATCGATCATCTGAGAAAAAAAAGAACTAGTCAAGCATCATAAGGAGGCCAAGCTCAAGGGCCATGACTCACACTGAGTATACTATTACAAAGCAAGGTAGCACGTGACTTGGGTTGAATACCAAGAACTCTTGTCAACCACATCCTCCCTACCGATCCGCAATCGCTTATCGCCGTTCTCGGCCGACACCGAATCGAATCCGGCCGCCTTCCTCATCCACATCGCCCTGGTCGCCCCACCGGCCGCCACCACTCCGCACACAAGCACGCCTTGACTTTCATGAATCGGAACTCGCCTTCGGGAGCGTCATCCCGACCGCGGGCGTGTGCTCTCCAAACTGGTGGATAAAGATGGGAGATTCCGGGCCCGCCGCGGAGAATCGCTTCGATGATCCCGCATATGCTATGCGCATCGTGGTTGCAGAGGCCGGAGTTTCCGCTTTGCCCCAAATTGCGAGGAACGCTGGAGCGCTGAAACCTAAGGAACTCTGCCGTCGGCGATGACTCTCCCGTCGCGCCGACGCCCACTGCACCCTCTTGATTTGACGTGCTCAGACCGACCCCAATGTTTTCGTTGTTGTGATTTTCAAGATCCGTGAATTTTCGTGTCTTCTCGGTGTCGATCCAACCGGGTTTTGAATTATGATTCGGACTATGTTATTCCTGCACCTAAGTCCGAAACCGCTTGATCGCTCGGTACTATGCGTTTCAAAGATTTCACAAGTTAATGTGCTCCAAACCGTGTTTCGTGAGTTTGATGTCAGTTTCGAGACTATGCGACTCAAAAGATTTCGCCACACGCCGGGACACACGGAAATATATCGCTCCGCAGAAAATCGACTCCAGCGAGTCACACAGAATTTCGCAGTGCATGCAGCATCCGCCGGAACACACCGTCGCCGTCGCCGCCGCTCTCCGGGCCTCCGCCTTCGCCTGAGCTCCAAACCCGTGCAAGGTTTACTTTCAAAGATCTTCTTCAAGACTCCACGAAGATGATATAGGATTTCTCCGTCTTCCTCGAGAAGAACTTGTCGCTACTACAAAAATGATTTTAAAGTAGCCATTAAAAATCAATATAAGATTTCTAACCGCCCATGCGTGTTTATATAACATAGCCGTATAGCAAAAAACAAAAAAGGAAAAAAATTTCATTCCAACTACGGTTAAAAACCAAATCTAAATTATTATTTTGAATAAAATTATAATATGATGCTTTTTATTTGAAAACTTAATTTAAAAAGAAAAATCAAGATATCATTAAAAATCTATTAAATGAAAAGTTTATTTAGAATTGTTAGAATAGACACGAAATCTCCAATTATTATTTTTTCTTCATAAGAATGCTTTCACAAATTTTCTTCTAAAAGGGAACATCATTTCGTAATTCAAATACATGATGTTAATACTATAACTATTCACCTTTTAAAGGCAATAATTATAGTAGATTTCTATAGTTCTTTCAGCCAAACCCACCCACAAAAAAAAAAAAAGAGGGAAGGTTTTTATTTTACTTATTAGATATAAAAGCTTTATTTTGTTTTTATTTTTCAAAATTCATTTCAAATTTTAGGAGAAGATATTCAACGTTACAATTAAAGGGAAGTTAGCATTGCCTTGCCATATAAATAACTTAATTTTCTCCCTTTTTTTTCCTTTATGTTTTCTTTTTTTTATATAATATTACTTTGTAATATTGTTTGTAACTCACTTAATTCTTAAAAATATATATTATTGGATGAGTTTATAATGGGTAATAATAAAAATCCATAAATTAAAATGAAAGCTATTTTGGTTGATCAAAATAAATAAAAAATAAAAAATAATTTTCTTTAAATATTTTACTTCTAAAATTTCCTTTTTCGTGGGAATATAATTACTTTTAGAATATTACACAACTACGTTTCTATTCTCGTGATATGTATAGATTGTTTAACAATATTGTTAAAATAGTTAAGGTAATACAATAAATGTACATTTTTATAAACTTTAATTGTTATTTTATGGTTTCTTGACTTTATTTTTCCTAGAATGAAAATTAAGGCATATCTTTCTTTTTGGACCGTAATTGAAGAGATTGGACTTTGAGGAATAAGGTTGGTCGACTCATTTCAATGGAATAAATTCTTCTTCTCGCATTACATCTTTTCTTCTGATGTATTCTTCAACGCTTAATCCACTTTTCCTTTTTATTGGGCCTTATCACAATAAAGCGCGTAAAGTTGACGACATCGTTGGAATTTATCAATGTTAAATATGGTAGTAGCATCTTATGATCATAATACTAAAACTAATACCATATCTATTACCATAGCGAGTGGTATTTTTTTTTTTCGAAATTTTTGACTTTTTAAACCTCTAATTTGGTTTTGATCTTTAATGGGCCTTCTACCACAATAAAGCGCAAAGCTATCGAGACCGTTGGAATTCATCATCAGTTAAATATGGTAACAGCCAACTATTACCATAACATATCGAATCACCTACTATCATAATAAAGTTACTATTATGACTGTTCCATGAGGGTTTTTTTTTCTTTTGAAAATTTTGACTTTTTAAAACCTTCTTATTTGATTTCTTGATCATTTATTTATGTACAAATAATTTTCTATAAAGCATAAGGGAAACCAACTTTTCCTATATATATATATAGGATCTCCTAAAATCTAGAGCCCGAGGTCCGTGATTGAAGCTGTCTCTACCTGATGGTCGCTCAATCATGGGCTTTGTACTCGCCTGTAAGCCCGCCTAGTCTGGCCCAGAAGCTCAGTTTAGAAGCCCGCCTCGCCTGCAGGCCCGTCCGAAGCCTCGCGAGAGCCCGCCTCGCCTGCAGGCCATCCGAGGCTCACTTAAAAGCCCGCCTAAAAGCCCAATCCCCTCCATGTAGGTTTTATTTAAATTGTATCTAAAAAGTTAAATAAAAAGTAAGCTTAAAACAATTCAAAATAAAAATACATTGGTTTAAAATTTTATTAATCAAATATAATTATATTTAGAATTGTATGAAAAGTTTACATCACTACAAAATAAGTACATCCCAACTAGGTTGGCACCTACTTATTTGTCAATCATTTGTACTTTTCAACCATAAGAAAATAAAAATACAACATACATTTCCAATAAAATATTTTAATCATTATTTTCTGGTGACGGGGAACTATCTTTGATCCATTCATGTCTTGATATTTTTAAGTTCTCTGTATCAGCCACTAGTTCAGCTTCTCGAACATGATCATGCAATCTCTTGTCCGCTAAACTCTAATCTTTTAAACATACTACTGCTTCGATTGCTTGAGGTGACAAATTACATATCTTTTTGCTAACCACTCTTCCACCTGCATTAAAAGCAACTTCTCGATGCGATCAGATTCACAAAGTACGCTTTAATACATCACGTAAGTAACAATAGATAACACCCGGTATTTAATTTGTTATTTTTTCCACCATTCTAAAATATCAAAATCTTCATTATCTTCAAATGGAATTGTTTCTACACTGAGATATCTATCTATATCTGTTGTATTATTTGGAGAACTAGTTGTTGCCTTTTTTCTACTTTTGAACATTTCTAAAGGGCTTTTATAAAAAGATGAGGAGCTTGTCGTGGATGATGATTTTATCAAACTAATATTATTACCATATTTTTCTTTATAAATATTATATAAAATATATAATAAATGAATTTACTTCATTTTTAATTTCTTCAATTTTTATTTGATCTTCATTGTAAATAACTTGCAACCATTCATCTAAAGAATCAAATTTTAATCTAGAGTCCACAATTAAACCAATATAATATATTAAAGGTATTTATCCCTATTTTAAATTTTTCTATCATTGCAAAATTAGAACATTAAAATTTCATAACTTAAATAATTATGAAGTACCATATAAATACTAGTTATTTGCATAATGACCCAATGTGAAGTTGGATAATACACACTACAAAAAATATTTGTTAAAGTATCAAATTTTTCAAAAAGATCTCATAGAAGGTCCGCAATGTGCCAATCATAATCATTTAATACATCAACATCTACATCAATATTATTAGATACTGCATTTTTGTATAATTGTACTACTTTTTATATTTGTAATATTTTGTAAAAGCTTATAAGTAGAATTCCATCTAGTTGGTATGTTTTAAATCTTATATTTTTTCTTTTCATATTTACAATTTTGCAACAATCAAAAAATAATTCATGTTTTGCTTAGGAACAATTAATATTATATGCAATGTCTCTAATTTTTTCTAATGTGCTATCAACTTGTTTTAATCCATCTTTTACAATCAAATTTAAAATATGTGCACAACAACGTACGTGAGATAATTTTGCATGGTCATCTTTATTTCTTTGCCAAAATCTTTTAATCTTGTATTGCTACATCATTATTAAAGCATTATCTAATGTTATTATAAATATTTTATCACGAATACCTAAATCTATAATTTCATCATTTATTAAAGTTGCTATATTTTTACCATTATGTGGAGTATTTATTGTTTTAAATGAAATTATTCTTTTATTTAACATCCATTCACTATCTATATATAATGAGTGAATACATAAAAGCCTCTATGCATTAAAGATGTCCAAATATAAGATGTTAAACAAATTTTTCCTTCAAAATTTGCAAACTATTGTTTTAAATTTTCTAGTTTTGTTTGAAATTTTTTCATAATATCTCTTTTAACAGTATTTCCGGAACAACATTTGAATTGAGGATTAATCAATGTTTGAATTGTTTTTGAATAATCACTCGCTTCCATCATATTAAAAGGTTGTTCAGCTCTTATTATGTAATCAATCATTCCTTCATGACAAACAAACTCATCATAAGAAAATGTGTTTAAATTTTCACATTCATCTTTACCTAATTGCATATAATTTCCAATCTCTACATTATGCTTAGTTTTACATTGTTCATTGTGTCTTTTTAAATGACTTGTGCCCGAATTTGATCCACCACTAAGAAGTTTGCTACAAATTTTACATTTTGCTTTTATTTCTTATTATTTTCTAAAATTATTTCTATTCTATCAAAAAATTCCATATATTTGAACTAAGTTTTTGTTTAATGATGCACATGGACTAGAAGAAGATGCACATGCACTATCCATATTAAAATTATTAATAAATATTATACTAAAAAAAATAAAATAATGAATCAAAATAAATGTAACAAATAAGAAAGTAGAAAGTGGAGAAATATTAATTAATTGGAATATCGGTTTAAATTCTTTAAAATCGAACTATTGAGTCACCAATGCTTGATTTGCACCACCAATAATATCATGTAATATGAAGAATAATTGAAGAAAAAATGAAGTATTAAAGAATGAGAGCAAATTGTGAAATGAAGTGAATTCGAGAGAGTAAGAAAAATTAAGAGATAGTTGATGAAAATTAAGAGAATTTTATAGTATTTATAGAGAAAATAAGTTAAAAAAAAAAGAGGGTGTGCAACGGCCACATGACCGTTGCAAGGGGAGGGGAGAGGGATGGGAAACTGTGGGCGGGGTAGCGGGCAGGTCCTAAGAGGGCCCGCCACTCGAGCCCGGCCTGAGCTCCTCTACTCGCACTAGTGCTCATTATTCTGGGCCCGTCGGGCCCGCCATTCTGGCCCATTCGGCCCGTCACCCCTGGGCCCGTCTCGTCCGCCTATCTGCCCGTCAGCCCGCCCCAAGAGATAAAGCCCTCGGGCCGTACGCGCCTTAAAATTAATTCCCGGCTGGCCAAAGGCCCGTTTGGATCGGTCAACGGGTTTGCTAAGCCCTGGCCTCGACGGTCGCGGCCTAACTTGATCGGGCCGCCCACCCGGCCCCGCCTGCTGAGATCCCTATATATATATATATATATATATATATATATATATATATAAGTATATATATATATATATAGGTGTTGCCTCACATGAAAATAAGAATCTTTATTGGGTTTATATATTAAAACTCAATATGGACTTATACATGACTTGAAGAAAGAGAGAACACTGCCACGCGCACAAGAAATGGGCTTCGAAGCTTCCTGCTTGAGTGCAAATCTATAGATTTGCCTTTGGGCATATAAGAAGGTTTTGCCTGTAAATAAATTTTGTTTTTTGCTTGCCTAAATAAAAAACCTTAATTTTTATGTATTTAAAATAAAACGGTTCAAGTCATAAAATCGTAATAAATTCATTGAATGGATTTATTTTGAATTCAAATTCTAACTGCTAAGTTTGCATTTAATTCGGTAACTTTTGCTTTAATTTTTTAATTAAGTTTATGCTAATTGTGAATGCTTGAATTAATTCTATTATTAATGGCCAACATAACATCTTTCAATCTCCGCCTCTTTTTCGCAACTTGAATATCTATCTTCATCTCTATTGTTCCTCGTCTAGAGTTCGTCCTAGACTCTGAAGAACTGTTGTATCCTGAGGAATTATTATTTTAATATTTTAGAAAATAATAAAATAAATAGAAAATATTCCAAACTCACTAAGCATATTATTATTTTAATATTTTATTTTAATAAAATAAAGTTTTAATTATTATTTTAGAAAATAAATAGAAATTTACCATATTTATAAAATTAAGATGTTTTTATATTATTTAAATATTTTATATGGAATATAGAATAAAATTTTTATTTTCTAATTCCAAACTCACTAAGCATATTATCTAAAATTAAGAAAATACTAATATACCAAATTAATTATATTTGTTATTAAAATTTTCTTAAAGATCGTGTTATTTTAACATAACTTTGACTATTTCAATATATTTTATAATCAATCTCAATAATTAATCCCCGGCTATAAATATTTAGTATAAAAATTAGAATCAATGACTAGGTATAGGACTGACCCTAAAACTTTAGACAATGTAAAAACTAAATTTTTTTGGAGTGGCATGTTTGTCTTCAACCCTAGCAATCGGAGAACACGTGACTCCTCCCTCCCACAAACTGCCTGAGGCATGTGTATGTTGTATATGCTTGTATTAACACTATTTTTCACTAGTAAATTAATTTTTTTTCTCCTTAATTTTGTAGAACTCTTATTAGTCTCCGTAGTTGCTTTGCTGGCCTCAGGCGCTTCGTGGAAAGGCCGAATTGAAGTCGATTAGAGTCCGATCCTTGTTAACATAATTTTCATCGAAATGCTTGTATCATGCATGTATAGGTATCGCTATAAGCTGGAATTTAATAGTCCTTTATAAGCCGTATTGATATTGATTTAATTTGAAAATAAGGAATGCTATGATGAGAAAATAATGGTTTAGAGATCGTGGAATAAGGGGATTACAGGAAACCAAATATGGTAAGATTCCACTATTTGTTAAGTGAGTCTAAATATGAGTATTAATGCTTGAGGGAAATTTTCGTGATTCCATATTTGTTCAGCCTTTATTAGTAACCAACTTTTAAAAGAATAAAAATTTTATGCTTGTGGAGCCTTTTAATATTTCAAATTGTATAGCGAAAACTACTGATAAAAAAAAAAAGAGAAGTAAAAAAAAAAGATTAAAAAAAAAGGGAGAGAGGCCCATTTAACCGAACTTGTCTTAGGCATATATATTTCCCATCATTTGAGATGTACTTGAAGTGGGCATAATACTCATCAGATTTAAATTTGGCATGAGATGTTAATTCTATAGTTACCCAAAAAATAAAGAGCATAAATGATATTTGGCACACCAAATGGGAGACTCCAAATATTGATTTTGTTAAAAAAAAAAAATCCAAAAACTACATTTTTTTTTTCTTACAAAAATTTGAAAATTGTACGAGGATACATTTGTCATTTCATTTTTCTTCAAACGTAAACATTCCAAAATCCATCTCATTAATAACCAACACGCGTAATCTCACTAGCAATTTTTCTGGACATCATATATTCTCAATAAATGTGAGACTCTTTGATTTTGCACAAAAATTTAAAAACTATTATTTTCTCTCTCTCTCTCTCTCTCTCTCTCTCTCTCTCTCTATCTATAAATATATATATATATATATATATATATATATATATATATATATATATATATATATATATATGTATATGTTGTGTGTGATGAAGCATCTCCATACAAATTTTAATTTTTTGAGAAAAAGGGGATAGTTTTTTTTTTTTACAAAATCAAGATTGATATCTTCCTCGCTGAGAAAATATGATGTGATAAATATCATTCATGAGGATGAATTATGGAATAAGGTCCCTAATAGCTTGAAAAGTGAAAGATGTAAAGGATTTAAACTCATTACTATTGAGGTATTTTTTTACGAGTTTGGCCCTAACATAGAAGTAAATTTGGGATGGGATTATGGAAAACCACATGTGTAATACTGCAGCCCTAAATTGCCCAATTTCTGAAAGTAAAAATTAGGTCACAAATGTATACAATGAAACTTGCTTAAGATGCTTGCCTCGTTGTTAGTTGGGCAACATATGAACAGTGATAGATCCAGAAATTTAGTTAAGAAGGGATATATATTGACAAACTTTGAATGATAGTTTAGTGGTATAAGATTCTATTGATTTAGGGAGCATAATTATATGTAAGGTTCAAACTAACCCACTTTGCAAAAATTAGGCACATGCCCCTGACAAAGCTTTTTCAACTTTTAGTCCAAAAAAATAAAAATTCTTCAAATACTAAAGGTCGAGAAATATTCTTAAATCTAATGTACTTTTTGTTAGGTGGAAATAAAATTTTGAAATCTAGACTAAAAGTATATCTTGAAGAAACACTTTCTAAAAGTGTATTTTGAATAGACATTTTCATAATTTTGAAAATTTTGAATTTAGATTAAAACTGTATTTTGAAAAAACACTTTCATAAATTTGAAAATTTTGAACTTATATTGAAAAATGATACTTTTATTTTTTTTAATCTTCATTTTACATCATAAGTTAAACTACGCTAAAATTGAAATTATTTTTCAAAACATGCTATTCTCATATTTATTTTTATTTTTTATATTATTTTTTTTAAAACTCCTTGGCTAAGGGGATTACACTCCTCGCAGTGGGAATGACTTCAGCGCCGCCTCCATGAATTGCATCAGCAACGAGTGCCAAATTTCATTTATCCGAGTGAATTATGGGGTATTAGTGATAGATTCTTACATAAATCTTAAGCCATATATACATATATAGATTAAATCTGACACTACGGTTTTAAATATTAAATAAGCAAAAGAAAACAAATGGTGTTTTGTTATTTAATGAAAATGATTATAATTGTGTAATTATTTATTATTTAATAGTGCTTTAATTGTCTTGCCATCAATCCTCCACCTCTCTTTCAGCTATTGCATGCATGGAAGCTCAGGAGTTACAACCTCTTCTTATTTTCAGCCGTTGGATGTGGAACAAGATCAGCGGCTATAATGTCATGTTGACAATAGAGATGCTAGGAGGAGAATTATATATACATACATATGGTGCAAAGCTGGTTATGGGGGTTTCATAATACAGTTTCATACCTCTTTCTGCCAATTTAATTTAAAAACCCTACTGCTTCTGGATGAAGAGACAGAATTTCTTCCTAGCCAACAATAAATATGATGAGTTTCATATATTGTTCCTACAATCATTTTAGGCAGTAGTTTATAGTTTTTCTAATATTTGATTGCTATGTTCCTTTCCCTGAAAATTTGACGGATAAAGCACGGGAAAGAAAATGCCAAGGAAAAGTAATAGTAAAAAAATAAATAATACCTAAATTTGTCTAAATCATTTTTCTTGTTATTTTTTCTTTTTGTAATGCATAGGAATAACTAAACCCAACAGAAGATTTCTATCGACAAATTTGTTTTCCAGTCACTTTAATTTTCCCATCCATTCATGGCTGATGCAAACTTTTTACATAATGGTATAATGGCAGGCACATTTTCCCCGTTGTGTAAATCTTAAAAATAACCACCCATCGAGCAATAAATATTTATTTAATTCGAGATCAAATCATTCATCTAATTCTCCTCCATGCCAGTTCATATAAAACAGCTTACCTATTTTATGGCAGACAGAAAGAGCTTGAGGGCCTGGAGGCTTTCAATTGATAGAAGCAGCCAGAGAGTTCTTTTTGCTGAAGCAGGAAAAGGAATTCGTAGATTAAGGCAGAAAACCTCAAATCCGCCTCAAATTAAATTGTCCTTCTTCAATCCTCTCCTTGTTTTCAGTCTCTTCAAGTTTCAAGCTTTCATGGCGGTGAAGTTATTTTGAGGTTTCGGGGTTTGGGCGGTGGCTTTGGCTATGGAAATTTCCAACCCCATCATCACTACTCATCATCATCATCCTTTGTACCGCCCTAAGTCCGCCATTAACGCCATAGACAGGTTCTTGGTAGGTCAGAGTTTCATTTCTCGCAGAGGCAGGCCCAAAACTCCGGGAGGAACGGCGGAACGGAGTTTCAGGCAATGGGTTTCAAGGATTTACTCAAAGTGGTGCAGTTGTGAGCTGTGGAAGTGGGGTACTTCCATGGCAGTCACTTCTGAGAGAAGGGTCTGAATTTGAAGGAGAAGGAAAGCTCTGAAGAAGGTGGGGAAGACAAGTTCAAGAGGGAGTAGTGGTAAGAGAGTGAAAGGTGGTTTTGGTCATTCTGCTACTTTGATCAAAGGGAAATGGACCGTGAAGAAGATAGGTGATCATATGAAAATTTCTTCATTAATTTCATGGGTGAAATAATCATTTTTTTCTTCACCGATTTGGTTTCATGTTCTTATTATGTCTTTTCGAGTTACATAACTGAAGTGATCCTTTTTTTTTTCTTTCTTTGATGTGAAGGAAATTGTTGGGGTTGGTGGAGGAGTTTGGCTATAAGAAATGGGCTCAAATAGCTGAGAAGCTGGGTGTAAGGGCCGGAAAACAATGCCGGGAAAGATGGCAAAACCATCTCCGTCCTAATATAAGGGTTTTCATCTTTTCTTTGATATTTTTTTTCTTGGTTATATGTATAATCACTTCAATGGTTTTATGTTTTGACCACTACAACTACTTATTACTGTTATTATTATTTGTTTATGAAAGATGAGAATGGGATTTCTAGGGATTATAGGGAATGAGTATATAAGATGTTAGATTTGAACCAAGAATTTCAGATCTAGGTATGCTTCTTGCCCTTTAACAAAAACCCTAGATTGCCATATTGGGTTCTTCTTTCATTTGATATTCTTTCACAATTCTACATGAATTTTGAAGAATCTAATGATGAGGAGAATTGTTTGGTCATCATCTTTCATTTTCCACTTTCCTTCTATAAGTTCTTTTTTCCTTTTTTGGGTAATTCAAACTTTCCTTCTTCATAGAAGAATCTCATCATGGCATGCAGACCTTAGGTTTTGAGTCCCTGTTTACACCCCTTAGTTCTCACATTGCTTATATTCCATTTCCCAGCTCAAATTTCATTTCATGTGATCATGCAAACTTTTCAATTATAGTTATGAAAAAGTTGTTACCTTTAATCTTGTTGTATGACACAAAAATTCCATCAGCTTTTCCTCTTGGTTATTTTAATAAGAAAAATAGCTTGACAAACATTTTATTTGTGAATCATACTTTCAGAAAGGTGAATGGGATGAAGATGAGGAAAGGATATTGGATCAAATGGCACAAGAAAGTCGGCAACAAATGGGCCGAATCGCCAAACTATCACTGGTAGAACTGAAAACACCATCAAGAACCATTTAATGCTACAAAGAGAAGGCAGAATTCAAGAAAAAAAGAGCAACAAGGATGACCAAAAGCCTCAATCTACTCTCCAAGACTATATCAAGAGCAACAACCAGGGACCAGATAAATGGACCGCCAATTTAAGCTGCGCCACACACCCACATCCTCCACCATCCTCGGAGGATCCACCCCCCACCACCACCATGATTCTCCAAGAATTGTCTAAATCAACAATCGTCCATGATTCTCCTCCATCCCACTTCACTAATACATGTGATGAAGAGTTACTATTCATGCAAACCCATTTCCCAAGTACCTGCAGCAGTAATCCACCATCGCACCTCCGAGAACATTAGTTCCAAGGGAGTAGAAGAACCAGAAAGCATGGCTTTGGATGCTTTTATCTTGTTCCAAGGAAAGGCTCCATCTCCATCATCAACAACCCATCTTTACTCAGATATTTATATATCCAATCTGCTGAATGGAACTTCAACTCCACCATCGGCTTCCATTAATGATCAGTTTTACAGCTACAATGTTAATCCACGAACATAGAGTTTCTCTACATGTAATCAACCATCTTCGCGGAAAGAGAGAGATGGATCTGATAGAGATGATCTCTCTCTCGGTTCTGCAACCAGGGCAGTGGAGAATTCTTGCAGTCATGTTTGTTGGATATCATGCTTCAATGGTGAGTTTCAAACTTTTGTGAATAATGAGGTTGGGCCTTAATTTATTGGTTGTCTTCTTTTCTTTTAGTAGTGTGGCTCATTTTATTGACAAATGTTTGATTGGCATTCATATTTTTATTGTTATAAATGTATTCCTAATTTTGATGAAGGGTTTTCTTATCCACTTATTTAACTTTTAAAATAATCACATAAAAATTTAATTAATTAGTATTAGCTCAAATTTTAATATTTGGTTAGGAATCTTTAGTTCGCCTAAATTAACCCATTCTAATTTGTGTTTCCCGACCACTATACTAATTACCAAGGATCTGATTCTACAAGGATTCAAGAGGGACACTTACCCCCACTCAAATTTTTTTAAAAACAATTTTTTCATTGTATTTTAGGAAATTCAATGACAAGCGATCTTATATATATATTTATATGTTCGATCCTACTATTCTCCTTGGAAATCAAATGGTAAGAAACTTTGTTTGTTACAATTTAATTGAAATGGGGTTACATTGAATCAAATAAAACTAAAACAAATAGCCCATCGGGATGAATTTATTGACCCATCGTAATAAACGGAATATGTTGTTCTTCCACATATGAACAAGCAAAAACAATTCGATCTATATTCATAAAATTTGTGAAATAAAAAATAAAAAATTTATTGGGTCGTTAACTTCATGCCCTGTGAGATTAGTCAAGGTGCACGCAAACTGACTGGACATCCACGGAAGATTCTTAGGTTTTGCTTAATTTGTGCACTCATGATCACATCTTTTGCAGATGCATTTTGTTCCTTGTGGAAAAAATCTACAATTTGGCTTTGACAAAGAAAACTCCGGCAAACGTAATTTAAAGAAAATTACATGGATCAAAATGGGTTCAAACAGTTTATTGCGCATTGTTAGTTGTTGGTGATCGACTACCAAATAGTATACTAAAGAAATTTGGTAGATCATGATTTCATTGAACAACACTCTACCGCAACTGAGATTGGGATCTTGTTTAAGGAGCCCACCAGATCGCAAAACAAGAGTAAATAATCAATTGAAGGTAAAAAACAAATGGCATGGGATCGTTTTCACTTTGTATTTCAAGATGGATTGTGAAGTACGGTTATAAATTGACCTCACAAATTGAAAATTTCATTAGCAAATTAAAAGAACTTAATTAGAACCAAGCAATCAAAAGTTTGAAAGATATATATTAGTCATATATAGCTTCACTATTTAAAGAAGTAGAAATGCTGATTTTAAAGATAGATAGCACTGTAAGTTTAGGCCTTTATTGGAAACTGGAAACTGTTCTTGAAGACATTTTTTCTCTCTTTAAAATAGTGACTCAGGGAACAGTTTTAACTTTTAATAAAAAATAATTTTTGAGAATTTGTTCTTAAAATAGGTTAAGAATAAAAAAGGAAAATAGTCTTTCATCTGTTATATATATTTTTTTTCACACAAACAATTGATAACTATTTCCAGGAATTGTAATCAAGAACTATTTTTTGAAAATCATTTCCGAAAACACTCCCACATCAGCCCTTTTCCAAATTTGCAGAAGCTATTCTTAGAGTAAATCAATCAAAATTACCTATAGGTGGTTGGGCCAGTCTGATTTAAAACCACATAGAGGTGAAGCTAATGAAAGTCCAACCAATCCACTGGTTGTTGCAAGAACCCAAAACAACGTATCCTAACTACATCCCTGCAAGTTGGAAAACAAGAACACGCGAGTTTGCAAAATCGTGGCCTGTACTAAGGTGACTGGACAAATTCTTGAGAAAATGGGAGAATTAAAAGAATTTACTCACACGTTAATAATGTATTCCCATTCACCAAATAGAAAATCAACAAGACAGAAAATGGTAAAGACAACAAATTGTTCAGCAACACCATAGAAACTCCATTAAGCAGATCCAGATCTTGTCAACTGTTTGGCTTTGTCCATGACCAAACGTAGGGTAAGCTGTCACAAAGAATAAATTCTTGCATGATAATGGAGGTATTATAGCTGTGGGAGATTCAAACAGAGTACCCATTGCTAAGCTCAAACTCGAGATCGCACATCTCCAAATGAGGTAGAAACAAATAATCCATGTAAAGAAATACATACTGAATAGCTTGCTGTTAAAATACAATACAAAATTTGGCCATGCATAGCCCTTCTCAGATGGAAAGAGAGATCTGTGATATCACCACTTATAGCCGAGATGATCTGCAAATGTATTGAGACATTTATCAGCTGGAAACTTAAAAATCAAGGGTTGTAACTTTGCAGAGGTAATAGAAATGCAAGCAAGATGGAGAACTCAAGCAGCCATGAGTAGAAAGCACAAGCTCTATGTTATTATATATTCTGGCAGAGTGGCAGGTTTCACTCTTTCAGCTTGGCAAAATGAAACAACTTTAACAAATACCAGCATATGTAAGGAAGAAAATTCTAAATTTTCAAGCTTCAAATGACGTGAAAATTGAATCAAATTCAAAACTCCCAATGTACTGATCTCAGAAATTACAAAAAGCTTGACATGCAGTAAATCCCATCCAATATAAGTTCCTCCTTTTCTAAGGGAAAATCATTCAGGGAAAGAGGATTGTGTTTAAACATGTCTTTATTTCACAATACAGCCAAACAAGTTCTAAGTATAGTAGCGGGGGTAAATCAAACTGTTGGCCTCGACCTATTTATTCCTCAATAAAAATGAAAACAGGTACATCCTTGGCTCACACTTAATCACCACCATCATCAGAAACTATATCTCAAATTGTGAACCAAATAACTACAAGTTAACAAGTTCACACAAAGTGAGATTGGAGTATCACGCACCATTAAGAACATGGCAGTCCACACTTCCTGGTTCTGAAGCTTATGGAAAAATAAAAATATCTCCTCCGGTTGCTGTTAAATATTTGTCAGTATTCTTCAGAATCATCACCATTGCAATATTTATGTATTTCAAACTGGAAAATTCATCAGAAAATCTTTAAGTTCCCTTAATGAATAGTGGAATCTTATCATATTTTGGCTTCATATGAAGATAACTTCTTATTCAATGATCTCTAAACCATTATTTTCTCATCATAGCATTCACTTCTTTCCAAGTTAAATCAATATCAATTTGGCTCATAAAAGGACTATTAAATCTCAGTTCATAACATACCTATACATGCCTGATACAAGCATCTCATGAAGTATTCATAAGGAATATGTGATCCAGACTGTCCAATCAGCTTCCAATTCAGCCTTTCCACTGAAAACCGCCCCACAGAGGGCCAAACAAAAACCAACTACAGAATCCAATAAAGTTCTGCAAAATTTTATGAGAAAGAAATTAATTTTCCAGTAAATAAATAGTGTTAAATACAAACATATACGCATAACAGACATTCCTCACGACACTACAGATGCCATTGAAGCCTGCTGGTAAAGGATTGAATGGTGAGGGCTGCAGGGAGGTTCCGTTTAATTCACAATAAGAACAGAAAGGGGAAAAAGAAAAAGTTGTAAAGATTGGTTGCTAATAAAATCAGAACAGATGTAGAATAGGAAAATTTTCCTGAAGCATTAATAATTATATTTGCGAAATAAAATCTGATAAACATCAAAGATATTCTGCATTGGAAACCATAACTCGGAGTAGCAACGTTTTTTGTTTAGCAGTATCATGCTGCAAGAGGAAATGCAGCAGTAAGCTGTCCTATAAATATTCCTAGATTTTCTTCCCAATCCATGTTCGATGCTTTTCACCCCATCAATTTAGGAGCATATAGTGTCAGCAGAAGGTGCCTCGAGCCCCTAAAATACCTGCATGAGGATGTCAAAAGTTTTACAAGTCAGTTAAGGATCAGAAATATGATCCATCTTCTTTGCAGTGAACTTTAAATCATTAAATGTTTTTTTTTCTCACAAAATTCCAACTTCACAATCACTTTATTCTGGGTAGAGTTTTTATGTATTAATTGTCCAAATGCCAATATATCAGTCAGATACTAGAAAGGCATTTAGAATTCACAAATATGCTAGAGGCAGCTTGGAAGTAAAGAAAGAAATATCCAAAGATTAATCACAATAAATCGGAAAAATCAACTTCAAGGTGCTGTTTATATAAAACCAATCATTCCTGCCTCTGAAATTTGAAGAAACCAAACAGTAAAACTTGGCAATTGCATTCTGAAAATATAAATAATGATATGACGATAAATATCATGAAATGCAAAGTGAAATTCCGTCAACGATACAAGAAGAATAAATAGCAAGTTAAATCTGCAAATAAGGAGAAAATAGTTAGACAATACAAAGTAGGATGATTGATACAAATGTGATTGAGAAAAAGCAATTAGCAAGATGAGAAGATTGACATGTTAAACCTTGTTGCTCTAATGCCTCCGGTCATTGCAATATTGCTAATCGAATTGCTTCCTCGGCTTCCGCACCATCAAAGACTTTATACACTCACAATCTTTCAACAAGTGTTACTTCCCATTTAAGGAACTTTAGCTCTGATTCTTTTGTAATCACATATATCCATGATTTTGCTGAAATCGGATGTCACAGTAATGGACCTGCATTTATGCTAAAAAGAAGACAAGCTTAATATGAGGAGTGTTCTAATTAAACTCCGATACCATACAATAAGTTCTAGAGAGATAAGAGATAGAACTTGTCAGAATCATAAGCAACCTGTTTTTATTGTGATGTACATAATGAAGGCTAATACTTTTTTGAATGAGCAACACAATATGCCAAATGATTGCAGTTTGCATTCATTTGTAGATAATTGTTTAGAATGAAATGAATTTGTTCCATTTGCCTCTAAGAGGCTATTTTAAAGTGATACATATAACGGTCATTTCTATCGTAAGTATATAGACTACTTCCATCGGACCAAATCAGTATGCTAATATGATGTAAACTTACACTTAAATTGTTACACTCAAAACAATTGTCTTAGTTGATTAATGAAAGAAAATTTCCAGCCTTGTTAATTATGTACTAAACTTCAAGTTTTTGAATTCTCTTGTTTTTTCCTGTACTTTTTAATATGTAAATAATTTTAATAAACACTTCTCAACAAATATTTTCAACCATTTATATAATAGTATTTGATGAAGATGGAGAAAACTAAAAGGATAATTTTAAAATTACTCTTATTAAGAAAAAATACATTTAGAAAAATGTCATAGAATTGAAAATATATTGAAAGGATCTTCAAAAGGGCTTATGAATGAAAAAATCAAGTAAAAGAAAAAAGAGATGTAACTTGATTTAGAAGCAAATAAGAAAATTTAAACTATTAAAGTTTCAATCTAAGTCTCACACTGAGAAAGTAGCCCCCTTTTCGAGGTGAATATTTTGTTCCATATCCCAAATAAAAACAACAACAAAAGATTGAATCAATGCCAAATCTGCCTCAAGATTTCATAAGCATTTCATATAGTTGTCAAAATAACTAGACTTTAAACAAACAGATCCGCCTACAGCCATATCCAAAACACACACACACACACACAATTTGAACAACTCAATGTGCCTACTGCAAGAATAAAACTTTTGCGTACCTTTTAACATCCATGCAAGAAAATCAAAACCGACATAAACATGAAAGGCTGAATCTAAGAGAGGAACGATATTATTTGTGTTCGTACCTCTAATGAATTTCCTAAGAATCGCCAACTTTCCCGTAACATCCCTTTCAATGTAATCATGATGAATTTATCGACAAGAACAATTATATGTAATCCAAATCGCGAAAATTCAAATAAATAATAAAATGGAAAATGGTGATTTGATTTAACCCACAAGGAATCTAAAACCAGAGGCCCAAATGCATCGTAGAAAACGCATCGCTATCTCAATTTCAGCGTGAATACAAAGTGGAGGGTGCTTCTAAAAAGGCGCTGGATCCGAAGAGGTCAGAAAAAGAAGAGAAAATGTGTTAAAAGGAAACTGAGATAATAGAGGCAGGTATGAGGTGGAAGTGTGAAATGAAATGAGTCGAGAGGAGTTGAATTATAAATTATTCGAGTATGGAACAGGAATCGAGGTTTCGCAAAGTCAAAGCAAGGGAAGCAAAGCGATCCAGCTATGATTGGAAATGAAAGAAAAAAAGTTCTTCCTTTTTTCTTCTTTTTTCCAAGAAGAAGAATGGAAGTTCTAGGGCTCATGGATTCCTGATTGAGTGGGACGTGGTATGACTTGGTATGAACCTTTTGAAACTCGAATCTGTGTGTTTTTTTGCACGCAAATGTGGAGGGCTTTCACGCCCATTCCGGACACACGTGTTCTTTGGGTTTTCTATTTCCAACCCATAATTTTATTTAATTATTTCGTTTTTTCAAAACTATTCTCATGTTTTTGAAAAACATATAAACATCATTTTAGTGTTTTCTCAAAATCTATTCTTATCCGAATTTAATGTTTTCAGGTGTTTTGATATGTTTTTTTCGTAATAGGAAAATTAAAAATCAAACATACTCAATATTTTTGTTAGTTCTCTTTATTTTTATAACAAAAATAATTTTCAAAAATAGAAACTAAGAAACCCTTAGAATTTGTAACTATTCATTTATTCTAAACTAATTGTTTTGCTATTTAAACCCGAATTGCCAGTGGGCCTTTAATTCGTAACCCACCTTGAATTGAGTTGGCAAGTTTGGATATTTTGACAGACGAGCTTCACATGGTGTTTACCTTCCAGCCTGCCTGATTGCATCTTTAACTACAATAAATATATTTTTTTTTTAAATACCTGCAAAGGTTAAATGAATAATTCAACACATAGAATGATGATAACCACAAATTTCCACATTTATTTATAAGACTTTCTAGTTAATCATTTTAGCAAGCCTTAGTTGAAACCTTACAAGGAAAAGTTTGTGGGAAAAAACCTTAGTAAAGGGGAAAAAATGCAATAATGTTTTTATGTTTTTAGATTATTGTTTTTTTAAAAAACTTATTAGGCAAACCTAATGGTTGGAACTAGGAGGAAAGATATTGTTTTTTCCCTCCCTATAAGTCAAATATAATTGACTCTTCTTGAGCGCTTTAATTGGTGTTATTCTCGTATACGCTTTCTCGCGCTGTACAATCATGGCCTTTATCAAGAATATGTCGGATTATCATTTGATTTCATTTGTTGGATATTAATCTCACAAATTTTCTCGTACTAATATAAATAGAAGAACTTTGATGAAATGTGCTTTGATTTATGTTAAAACAACATTTAATTTCGTATAATATTGTTAGATTGTATTCTTTTTTTACAATTAAATATTTTAATTACAATGCTGGGACTCAAGGACCCCTCCCCTCTCTAAGGCCTATATTTTTTAAAAGTTGAGCGCTCTACGACATAAGTTAGACATGACAAACAATTTGATAGTATTTAAGAGAGGAGAGAGTATATGATTTTTGAATGTCAAGCTATAAATTTTAATCGTCCTAATTATTTGAAGAGGTGACAACTAACAAATGTTTTTGAATTATTTCATGAGGCAAATATTACTAGTTATATGATGAATCTCCATTTTATATAACAATATTGTCATATGTAAGAGAAAGTGATAACTAACAAATATTTTTGAATTGTTTCATGAGGTAACTACTATTAGTAATATGATGAATCTCCATGCATGATATAACAATATTGTCATGTGTAAATATATAATCAATGTGAGATAAGACTTTCTATATATGGTGTAAAGGGCTGAAGGTATAATTTAACCTCTAAAGACTAAACCTAAACCTAAGCCAACATTTATTTAATCCCAGATATTCAACCTGAACTTAACCTAAATCTGGTAAATATCAAATTGGCCAGTGTAATTAATTCATACTAGTCCAAATTGAATTGAATTTAACATTTTAAAGATGATGATTTAAAATTTATTTTCTCAAGTATTTATACCAAAATTTAAATAATAAAAAGATAATATTTCAAGATAACAAAATAAAGTATAATATAAGCTATACATTATATAACATTTTCTATAAAAAAAAAATTTAAAACAAATATAATAGACATCATTGATTTAAAAATACGTATCACACATAATCAAAGAAAGTGATTAAACCATGTAACTAAAATCGAGCTGGGGATCGAAGAACCAACTATAACCCACCATCCCAATTACAATCAAGGATTGCTCATTACGAATTGTGGACAATTTTCCATCCTTACTTCGATACAAATCAATCCCATGTGAATAGTAAATAATAGATGATCTTATCAATGTTTTAAAAACCAGATCGAAACAATTTATCTATCCTTAAGGAGACAAATCCCATGTGAATAATAAAATAATAGATCATCTTCATCTTACCTGAACTCTAGAGGGTCTTGGAGTGTAACACAACATAAGAGGGAGGATGGGAATCACCAAATCTTTCTTCATCAAAATCTTAGGAAGAAACTGCCTGATCTCAAGCTCCCGCTCTCTTTAAATTCCGGACCGAGAATCAAAGACTAAAATCCGGTGCTTCTCAATATCTTTAGCAAGCAAATCGTAAACGAAAGAAAGAGCTGGAGTCTGCGAAAAAGAAAGCGTAAAAGAAAATCTTTGAGATTGAATTTGTTAACTATGAGCAGAGAAATGAGCACTACTCCGCCATAGTTGCAACAAACTAAGAAACAAAAGTCCATTATCATAACCAAGCAAAAAAGCTTGCCCGCCCAACTACCACATGGAAGTGCAATTGATAATCCAATTGATTTACCACGATCCATGTTTGCTCTCACTTTTCTTTGTAATTTCTCATAAATACGAAATATTGAGACATTTCTATCTATATTAAGAAAAAAAAAAAAAACCTATTACATGATGCAAAGAAGCCATGTTACTCCAAACAAAGCGTAAATATCTATATATATTTGATTCCATGCAATATTGCAATTACATTAAAACAAAATGTTTTCCATCCAATTAAGCCACGGTTGGATTTTTTATTAAAAGAATGGTTTTCAAGTTTTAAAAGGTTAGAAACCTTCCTAAAATATCTACCAAAACAAAGCCCAAACACGGCCTCAAGTATTCCGTGTCCCATCAAAGGTGTACTCCCTCGAGGCACAAGAAGGCATATACCTCAACTTAGACAAATAAATAAACTAATTATAATAATGGATTCTAAAAATCGAAAAGTACTTTTTAGAATAACATGAAAATGTATAAAAGAAACCATGAAATTCATAACAAAAAAGCCATTAAAAATAAAGCAAAAACACATAATATCAAATGAATGATTTTTCATTGTCATTAGATTATAATTTAATTTCTTCTCTTCAAAAATTTAACTCTCTCATTGCTTATCAAATAATCTTTGAAGTGCTATCATAACTACCACTTTGTAAGATCATCCAAAAAATCATAATCGTATCTACTTGTAATATCATTCCCATTTGATGTCTACTTATTTTTCATTCAGCAATTGCAATGGTATTTTTCCTTATCTATCAGTTTAGATAACAGTTAGCTTAGCCTTGGACTCGATACCACATGTCTTTGCCATGGTTGGAAGATTCTAGGGTATGCAAGACTGAGGACCCGTGAGGCCCCAACAGCCTCCCCTGCACCCTCGTAGAAAGATGACAAATGTAAATACCCAATTTGGTTGCAGGTTTAGTTTATGGACATTTCAAGATGCTTACCTTTAAAAGTAATTGGTAGCATTTACACAAAGGAAGATTCTAGCATTTGATCTTACACGATTCACCATGAAGACAATTTTTACATCAATTGCAAAATGATTCTACTATAATGAATTTGTTCTCAGAAAATGTTCACATAAGCATTTAATTTGATAAGTTTTCACTGTATACCGAAAGTCTGTCTATAAGATTCTGAATAAGTATCCTAAAGCACTTTATCATACACACATTCGTTTCTTAGCAACATCATGCCAACTGTAAAGTTTTTTCATCTGGCAAGAGATGTAAGAAACAAAAAAAGACATTTTAGATATTATACATTTCAACTTAGAACAAATTACATTTATTATAAATCAACTCACTTCATGTGCATAACTCAGGGGTCCAATTTCAGAAGTATGGATATTGCCTTTTAATTGCTCGTACCATATCACTAGATCCGGTTCCAAGTGATCAATCATATCATCAAACCTCGATGAAGGTGAAATAGCAAACAAATATTACCAAGCTAAATTCAAATACAAATATTTTTTTTTTTTTTTATCGGTAAAAAGCAGTATATAGATGAAAAAAGAGCACAAGGCTCCCAAAGAGTACACAAGAGGAGTACAAGGAAACACCAGCTCACTCTCACCTATACCCCATCCAAGACAAAAAACCCACCAAAGAATTTAAGTTATCAACACTGTACACCTTAGCCCACGACCACAAGGTAAACAAAAAGAAAGATTTCCCATCCTAGTGAGTCTCATTCTTGAAGACCACCCTATTCCTTTCTTCCCCAACCACAGCCAGCCCGTAATATACAAAGAGGAGCCGCTATCCAAATCCTCTTCCCTTTTTTTTGCCGACACTAGCTGGGTTAAGTAAGGAGAAGTTGTC
>JAEQBH010009233.1:0-74614 GCA_016808115.1 Tetrastigma voinierianum
CAATTAATATGTGGGACCCCTTAGCAGGCCCGACCCGTTTGGGCGGATCCGAACCGAGTCCGGGATGCCACTAAAATCACTCAAAATCATATCTTTGCGGAAGCGGATTTAAAGTGGGCAAGCAATAAACATTTAACAAAGCTGTTTAACTACCAAAAAATACATTTACAATGAAGGCATTCAAGCCTTTTCAAAATGATTTACTAAAATAGATGTTCAGTATTCAAATTGTTTATACAAAATATCCATATCAAAAAGAACACATGAAATGAGTGCACATGTCGGAGCATACTCCGAGATTTCTTTCTTTATGACTGAGGCCGCTCCTCGATCTTGGGTCAGCTATCGATCACTATCTATCACTCGGTACTGCGCATTGAGTAAAACAATCATTAAGCATTTTCATGTAGTGGTTCTATACAAATCCATTCCTCAGTTCGACTTAAATCAATTCATGCAATTTAATAATTGAGCTTTCAATCATTTGGATGGTGATATAAATACAATACATATACTTTGTTATATATATACAATAAATTATAGTTCATTGATCATCCCATAAATACATTTTCATAATCCAATATTTCACAATCTCAAATCAATTCAAATATGCTCCACGGAAATTCAATTCGGTTATGACGTTCGAATTCAATTACGAGAAAATCAATTCGGTTATGCCCGATCTAATCGAGTTATGCCAATCAATTCGGTTATGCCAATCTAATCGATTATGCCAATCAATTCCAGTTATGCTTACATGCCAATTTAACCTATGTCTTGATATACATGATATCGAGTCCGACGCAGTCCATTGAAGTGGGCCGGTATCACATGAAGTTTTTATAACCTGTCTGTTGAGTCAGTGAGCTGTTGGCGGTTATAAACAATCAAATAGTGAGCACCTCTGATCACGGTCCCCGCTAAGGCTGCGGATCGGAGTGACACATCAATAGTTCGCGATCTTGCTATTTGACCTGATGGTATACCAATCTATCATGTCTGAAATAAACGGTTAACATTACATTAAGTGTTCAGATCCTTTATAAAATATGGTACAATATGCGCTTGTATAAACAGTTTATTTTCAATAATCATGCATTTTATATGCAAACATTTCACAATCACTTTTCTCAAATAATTCATCAGTTCGATATGCTTTTAGAACAAACATGCAAAATCACTTGAAGCGAGGATTAAGGTTAGTGAGGCAAACATTTCAAACTTAGGCAAGAATAGGATTTGAAGAACAAACCAAAATCTTTTGCGCGTTCCAATCCTTGGAATCTCAATCCTGGGTTGTGCCTCCCTCGTGATCCCATTCAAAACCATTAAAGAATAATGTTATGCGTACTAGTAGTTTTGGTTAGGATTGATTTTCGAGGTTAGTATGAGTTCAATTTAAACAGCCTATATATAGATGGATTCTTGACTCAATGGGCTTTCCATATAGTCAAAGATCCTTTCGAATCGAGTTCGGACGAAGGTTATGACCTTCAGAAGTTGGAGGTCATACGGTCGAATCTGGACCCGGCGAGCGGCTGACCTAGCTGGTTCGAATCTATCACCTCGATTTAAAAGTCTTCTATCCTCGTTTCATTATATTAATGTATTATTGACTCAATGAAACCATGAGGTCAAGAACACCCAAATGGGTTCAAGCGAAGGAATATGACCAGAAGTTAGAGTCTATGCGTAGTCAGCGACGAGCTGACTGGGTAGCGGCGTGAAGTGACGAGCTCATTCAAACACCTCGGTCGACATCTTCTAACATCCTCCTCCAGGCATATCAATGTATTCTTAACTCCGTGGGCTTTCCATAGAGTCCAAGAACACCAAATCGGAGTTCAAAGCGAAGGAGATATGACCTTCGAGAGTTGGAGGTCATGCGTAGTCAACCACTGACAATTTGAGCTCTTCGGGACAGACCTCTGAGGATCAACCCTGGGACGGCGGCCTACGGGCTGACGACCTTGGATGCGGCGACCAGCGTTTGGCGACCAACGTTTGTCACTCATCCATTTGAGTATTGCGAGTAAAGACCATAACAGTCTACTGAGAGTCGGGTAAGAAATTCAAAAACTGGCTTATCAAGTTCATTGATGTGGCTGTTTACAGAAAAGACTTACACACCAAATTCTCTTTATTTTCGACCCAAAAACCCGTTCTGAGTCCATTCGTTGACCGGGTGGCAGAAGCGGCGACCAGATTTAGATGGGCTGACCTCATTAAAGGACTATAGAATTGGTCTACGAGAGGTCCAAATCAATTTGGCTTGTATCAAAGGCGAGTGATGTGGGCCTGAGTGCAGAAGGCGCACTACGATTTCCCTTCACTTAGTACCCCGAAAATCAGCTCTAAGGTTCGACTATTTGCGCACTACCACAATGTGGCAGCTTCCCCTGGTTTGAAATGCAACCAAACATTCCCCTAAGGCCGGATGACCATGACAATCCTTAGGGTAGAAGACGACCAAGTAGGAGAAGACCTACCTCATGGAGTTTGTCAAAAGTCCCCGGTTCCGGTCTCTACTTGTAGCTCTTGTCACTAGGAAGGACTTCCCTTCGTGCTTCGCAGGAGACCTATAGATCGATTGGCCGGAGAATCACAGAGAAGATGGAGGCCTCTCTCTCTAACTCTCCCTTTTCTCTGTTTTCTTTTTCTTGTGGATCACTCTTAATCATTTTTAAAAAGGAGGAAACTTCCTCACTTTCACATGCCACATGCCCTTTCATGATTTTTTTCTTCTTTTTTTTTCTTTTATTTCTTTTTATATTTAGGTCCCTCCATTTCTCTATTATTCCTCATTTAAGTCTCCCCCTATTTTCCTTAGACATATAAACTTATTTACAATTATTACTTGAATTCACAATTTACATTTCCATATTTTCTCTTTTTTTCACTTGTGTTTATTTAAGGATTCAATAATCATTGAATCAATATTCATCATGATTCCAAAGTACCCAAGTTGGCCCAATTATACCGGAATATATAATAAATTTTATTATAAAAATTCGAGGATTTTAGTGATACATCAGCCAGACTCATCATTTCAGAAATTTCTGAAAGTCTGGCATTGATAACTTGTCAGATGTTGTTTTCATCTCGAGCAACACAACTCTTGACACACTTGAGCCTCTTACATTTCTTGATTCAGCCATGAGTCTTCATGGGACGTAGTCCCTAAGGACAAACTCGGCCCACACTCACCGAGGTGTGGACCAATATACCGTGCACCCACACCATACTTTCAATGCGATGTTACCGTGCACATAGTAACAATGTCATCTTTGTGACAACCAATCCAGGTTCCACCATGAAGCGGAATCTTGGAGATCTCTTGCTCGTAATCCCAGGCCTATGAATTCGACTCTCTACACCCTAGGAAGAACATCTATACTTGGCTTCTCTAAGGCCTTAACCTCTAAGCCCCGAATCTAATGCGGGTAATCGAGTATGACAACTCGACTGGGATTTCCCCGATTCTCGACAGATGGTTTATCAGCTTATCCATGTCAGCTGACCGATCGGCAATAACGATTACGCCACCACAGGTCCACCACGCTTAGATGCACAACTGCGATCACGTGAAGCGGTGCTTTCAAGCGTACTAGGGTATGGAGAAACAAGCGTAATTTGCTCTGTCCCGCGGTGGCCCGGGACTGCACCAATCCCGAACATCAGGGATCCCCTTTGTCTCTGGGGCAATCCCTCCTCATATGAGATCTTTGGCAATGGTAGCATACTACATCACGCCCATCATTGTGACCCTCGCTCGTCTCTCACTTGATGATTGGGACGGAGAGTGTCCATAGTCTTAGGATTCACGCCTTAGGTAGACGATCACGTAGATGTCGGGAACTCTTTACGACGAAATAACATCATCTTGCCTTGCGACTAAGCGCATTACATAATCTTGGCGCGGTCGATGACCTCGTACATCTGGATATTCTTGTGAAACAGAAGTCTTCTGCTTCTTTCTCGGATTGGAAGAAAGCTGATCCTCCCTCTTGCTACCTTGCAGGTATCAGTGTTCCCGAATATCTCGATTTCTCTCATGAATTAGGGGCGGTCTGACATGGAGTCAATGTCCGATAGGTGAAATCCACATGATCTGTCCCGAATGGACCTTACGCCCATTCTCGTGTCTCTCGTAATACCCGGCCCGATCCCGAAAACTCACGTATCTAGAAGATTTGACGTTCGGTCTCTTCGCGCATCGCTATCGACCTTTTCTGGGTCGTAGAGCACTCGTCATGACGCCACATCGTGAACTCTCACCTCCTGATAAGCTAAAACTTCGCACTTGCGAACTTAGCGTCTATTGTGGGTCTCTTAACGGGCGTAAAACAATCCTCAAGTGATACTCATGCTCCACTCTGTGGGTGGATCAAAATGTCATCCACTAAGGCTACGACAAAGCCCAGTCTAAATAGGGTTGGAATATCTGTACGTGAAGTCCGCTGAATCTTCTTGGCGCATTCGTCGTCGAGAAAGGGCATTAAAATGCTTCGGAGTGCCTGCAGCGATCCTAGCAATTTGTCTTTTAATGAATATATATTATCCCAACCTGATGATGTTGCTTGGTGATTATCTTGAGCCAGAGCTCAGCGTTCTCTCTGACTGATCCATCAGTCAACCAGTCATAGGTATTGATCTTGGATTACAGTCATAACCTGTTCAGCGCATGTAGTCAATGCACAGTCGAAGGGTCTTGCCCTTCTTCTTCGCAACTAGGCGAGCCCCATGGTGATGCTCGGTCACAATAAACCCCTTGACCGATAAAACAATGGCTTTGGCTGGAGTTCCTTGCCAACTGGCGGGTTGCCATCTATAGGTCATAGAGATGGGTGAAATCTGAGGGGTGTAACTCAATCACAAAGTCTACATCCCATATTGGAGGTAGTCGGGTAACTCATCACGGAAAACATTCGCGTACTACGCGAAACCACTCGGTAGATCTACGTTTGGTCTCATACTCCTCGTCTCTGAGGTGGGGCTCATTGTGACCCGCCAGCTAATCACGGCCTTTGGACTCATATGCGTAGGGAAAAATGTCGTGCTTATTCCCCACAGATACCATAGAATGCAGTCTGCGTGTAAGCGATAATCCTCCTACGCTCACATGTGTGTTAAGTACTTTTTTGTATATCGGCAATGGGCAGCATATCTCCCGGATAAGCGACTGAGCAGTGGTGAGTGAGACTCTTGACAATCAAAAGTGTCAGATTCCGTTGTGAGTAGAGTCCCAAGATCTCTGACTACTTAACTCTCTCGACATATCGTACCTGTTCGCCCTGCATCCCTAGGGAAGGCTGCGACCTAACGGCTCCTCTAAGGTCTCTAGAGGTCCTTGCCCATTTCCATCATATTTGGGCCTCATTCTCTAGTTAGAAACATTAGTCTAATAAGATGTCGGAGGTAGTCTCCATGGCCTCTAACACCTTCTCGATCTACATGAACCAATGGTCTACCACCATCGGATCTTTTCCCCCTGTGTATGTCAGAGGATGATACGTCCTAAACCTCTGGGGGTTACTAGGATCTCCCTGACTACCTGTTATGCTAGCTTGTGCGATACTTCAGTCGTTCTGACACTACGGCCTGCACAGTGGCGATCAAGTCTTGTAATTTGGTCGATTCTTGGGTGGTGCTTGACCAGTGCCTCGTGGACGTCCTCTACGTCCTCGTCTACTAACCATTTACACAGATTAACATGGCAACAAGAGTCATTTAGCTTGCATTTTAGTCTAACTAGTAATGCGGATGCGATTACTTCAGCGGAGTTGTGACCATGAGGCGGCAGTTCATTTCACAAGTGAACATTAAAATTCAACCACTCAATTCTCATTATTAGATAAAATTCTAAGATTTGTGATGCATTTCGGTACTTGAATCCACTGAGTGGTAATCACAACCTTAGCATTCACCCTTCATATATAGCATTACACCCATGCATATGGTACATGCGCAACTCTTATTGCCGATCACCATTTCAAATGGTAGTTAAATCCAATCTACAAATTATCTCTAAGGCATAACCATTTAGGACACTAATCATACACATACCAGTCTTATCATGATCAATTTAAAGCGTTTAAAATATTGTTTTCAACAAATTTTATTTTCAAAAAATTTTTATTTTGAAAATTTTCGAAAATTTTATTTTTCAAAAATTTTATCCAAATTCATTTGATTTTATTTAGTTTATTTGAATTTAATAAATATTATGTATTATTATTTTTCGAAAAATTTTACATTTTCTGATGAACGTGTTCATTCTTGGAAACTCGAGGAAAAATCTTGGAGTCGAAGAGCAGGTTTGAAAATCAAGTCGAGTGCCGCAGGGTGCACGATCTGGCCAGCCAGCGCGCCCGGGCTGCGTGCCCGACTCAGCCACGCCCGGGCGCGCTCGCTCGCGCGGCGCCTGCTTAGTGCACCTCGCGCCCAGCGGCGCTATTTGCTACGCGCACTTTAGCCCCGAGCCTGCGGCGGCCACCTGCGCTGACGCAACGCGGCGTTCTTGCGGCGCTCTAGCTGCGCTTCCCGTAGCGATGCCCACGCCGTTTACGCTCGCCGGCGGCGCTGCCAGCGCCCACACTGCGCCGCGCTTGGCGTCCGGTTGCCTAGCCATACGTACATGATGATTTTTTTTTTTGTATTGCGACCACGGTTCTCCCTCCTGCGACCCTCCGAAGCCTGATACTGCAGCGTATTGTGATCGGTTCTCTGTCTCCGGCCAACTCCACCGGCCTGTGACCTGACATAGTGTGGTACGATACACTCCCAGCCTTGCCCATGTTGCAATACATTAGAATTCTTGCAATATAATTTTTTCTTTCTCTCCTGATACAAAGCGAAGGTAGCCTTAGTACACTTTTGAAAAATTTTGGTTTTTTCATTATAAATGATTTTTTTTCATTTATTTCCAGTGGAAAAATCACTAAAAATCACTGAAATCATTTTTTTTTCCACTCTTTAATACTCAAATAAATTTATAAAAATTTATTTAACCCCTTACCTAGTAAATTTTATACCATATAAAACCTTAGAAAATTATTTTCCTTCATAACCAAAATAGAATTTGCTCAAAAATTTATTTTCCTTTTCAGATTTTTCTTGAAAAAATTTTCTCCTCAAAATAAATTTAATAAAATTTATTTTCTTTTACATTCTTCAATTTTACCACTTGTAAATCTTAGAAATCTTTCTCCCTCCATATAACCAAATAAATTTGAAAAAATTTATTTTCTTTGCCTAAGAATTTCTTCTCACTTTTAACATCCCAAATAAAATTTTGAAAATTTTATTTGTTTCATTTCTTAGGTTTACAGTGCATTCTTAAAGAACTAAAAAAAAATTTCACCTCTAAACCAAATAAATTCTTCAATTTATTTATTTATTCTATCTTTATTCTAGTTTTTGTACACAGTACCTTCCCAAATGTTATATAGATGTTCTTTAACTCATCTGTGTGTAATCACCAAGCACACAACCAAAATACGTAACATGATGTACATGCCATTCATCAAACATTCACCTGACAATTCATCGATCACACAAACACCTCGACACGCGTGCCGTGGTGTCTCCACCACACCACCACCTTGCCCACCTTTTATTTTTGTTCGGTGATTTTCTAGGTAATCCATACCTAACTCAACATCCAAACCACACCTAGTGGTGATGCTCTTCCTCAACCATGGCCTAAGCCCAATTTTTCTATCCATAGGTTCCCATGAGCTACTAACCACACCATACCACCTTGGTGATGGATACAAACAGAGCTCCTAGGTATTCGTATACCTAAGCTCGATATAATTTGTGACGCCCCAAAACCCGAGGGGGTTGAGATTTGACTGCAGTCAACCCTTGAATACAAGTGGATGTCGGGTTAGCAGACACCACTTTAGAAAATCGAGGCGAAGTCTCCTTTGTCTTGGGAGCTGCCGAATCTGAATACACGCATATACATCCCCAAACAGGTCAATATATACAATATATATCAATACGGCCACTTAGGCCTAAGCAGTACTCAATGTACATGCCAACTATGGGAAACCAACTATATACCCAATGGTGCAAGTTAATATTTTTGCCACTTAAATGATACATATATTAAACGTAAAGGGTTCTAATACAGCATCACGACCACCAGAAACCATCTGGAAGCAACTACGATATAAATCTCTAGGGCGAGCCGTCCTCTCATGCAGCTCCACTGTACTGTAAAATAAAGGGGATCCCACGACGAGGTGAGCTAAAGCTCGATGGGAGATTTGTCCTAAGTGGGCTACTCACCATCTAAGTGCGGTCTGATGTTCCCAGTAAACACATTGAGTGAATCGTGATCCTGCCAGATGTCTACATGACTGCTTCCGGATCCAGAAGTCTCACCGACTCACCTTCGCTAAGCCTTGTATGAAATTAATATTTTAGTGGTGAATGACCCTCGGAGTGTATATATATCGATTGGGCGCTCAGGCGATTGATATATGGTGTTTGTGGACTACCCTCGGAGTGAATATCAATTGGGCTCAGACGATTGATATTTCTGTGGACTACCCTCCGATGAATATCAATTGGGCGCTCCGGCGATTGATATTTTAAGTTTGTGGACTACCCTCGAATGGTATATTTTAGACTACCACCAGAGACATTTTCCTCTCTCATCTCATTGCACTCACTCACATAATCTAGGGTGATCTAGTGCATATGGAATGCATGTATCACGAATTCAACACAGTCTAATCCCATGCAAATATATAGCACAAATATATTCACAAAAAAATTAAATCACACAAACATGTTATATAATTTATCATTTGAAACACAAGTGCTTCCTTGGGCTAATGTTCAAACATAATAGTCGATCAATTACTTAACCAAACACAATTTTCCCAAAATACATTTTTGGATTACTGACCTACAAGGCAGAGTAAAACCCTAGGGTTCTTGTTCTGACCTCAATTAATCTAGGGTTCGTATTTTGAACCCGCATTTCCATGACGTCACGACCTCGAAACCAACGATACATGATTCCTACCAAACCATCTTCATACCCATACAGCCGTGGGCGACTCGGCTGCCATTAGTTTAAAAAATTTGTGGTCCGTGTTTGGGACCGATCAACAACCTAATGGCCTGTCGACTCGAACATTCGAGCGACATTAAAAATGGGAATAAAACCCAAGTAGGGAGAAAATCCTACCTCGCGAGGAGTTTGAAGAAACTCACTATCCAGGTCACGCGTGGCTTGTCCCACGCGTAGAACATTTCTCCTTCTTGCCCGAGCCTTGGCGAGTTGGGATCCATCAGCTAGAAAGTACTCTCTCTCTAAATTTCTCTCAATCTGCTCCCTCTCTGCGTCAAGCCCTTTAATTAGTTTTTGCTCACTTTTAATATTTGGAGAAGAAGACCACTGTTCCCACTTTGCTTTATTATCATTTAATTCCAATTAAAACAATTAATTCCCTTCTTTCTCCAGTTTTGACATTCGGCACTATCTCGGTCATCCATTTTCATCATTTCTCTCATACCATATGGTACATGAGTACATGCTATTTAATGCGCTTTACCGTCAGTAGAAAAATCATTCTGACTTTTGGCTGCGATGCCTCGGCGATGCCGACTCATTGTCTCATGGAAGTGCGAAATTTACGTGCTAGCGCTATATTTACAGTTGACGGATTATGGCCCATAATCGGGTTTCGTCATCGAGATCTAGGGAATACGGACCTAACACGTAATTATAATTTTGTAATCAAAATTACGATTTTGCCCTTATTCCAGAATTTGGAATTTCTCGGGTCTTACATGCAGTGTTCTTGTAAGACAGAAGCCTGTTCACAGACAAGAACAAAAATCATATTTTGTTACAAAACACAGTACGATTATCCATAATTAATTCTCTAGATCTCGGATGTGAAAGCGGATTTCACGGATTGGAATGGAGTCTCATATCTAGTTAGCCGTAAAATTTCGCCACTGAACGTCGGAAGTCATGCGATACGAAGGCATCGCATTACGATGTAGTAAATGGGCACCGATCTTTAGCATTATGCTGCTGCTCATGTGTACATAGAGGTATTATGAAAATGATATGACCGGTAGTCATAAATATCAAATGCAGTAAGAAGGAATTGAATAGACATGAGGGACGAAACTTGTAATTTTTGAAGAGAACTGTCATGTTCCTCTACTTAAACCCAAAGAGAAGGCAAGCATTGAGGGGTCATTTGGGGGGAGATCGATGGCGTGGAGGAGACCAGATGTTGATTCTAGAGAGAAGAGTCTACGACTTTACTCTAGAAATACAGCGATGGTGAGTTGGTTGGCAGACTAAGGAAGGCGTTCTGCAGCGGAGCGGCTGCAGCGTGGACCAGGGTTGCGAGTTTTGACAATAAAAGTGGATTTTCTCCCCTGATGGGTTTTGACATTTTTAGGGTTTCGATGTTTGATTGGTGAGGCGTGAGGGCCGTTTGATCGATCCCGAACGGGACCGAATTGTTGAGTCCCTCTTGGGATTTTCTCTTGTGAAAATGTGTGACCTTGAGAAAATTAGGGGCTGTTGGGTCTCTTAAATTCCAGAATTTTGCTAAATCATGTAATTGTATGATAAAGTAGGGAATGGGCAGCTTGATCGGCTCCCCCAAACATGTAGCGAAGTGAATTTTGAGCTTTTGGTACATCGTGGCTTGATCGAAGCTGAATGGGCTGTTAGGTTATGGTAATCTTTTGGTGTTTATAAGATAGGAAATGGGTAAGTGGTTCAAAGATTGGCTTAGGGTTGGACATGTGTTGCGAGTGGGCGACCTTCCTTGGAAATTCGGGGCTATTAAATCGATCCGGGTTGTGTATAAATTAGATAAAAAATCGTCCATGTGTTTTAGTATGAACTTGTATGGGAATGAATGGCTTGAGTTGGTGTGGTGTAAAAATCAATAGGTTAATGCTTAATGAGGATTAACATAGGGTCACAATTATATGGAATATAATTGTGTGTATAAGATATTAGGAGTCAAGAATTGTGATTTGCTCCAATTATATGGAGATATAATTATTGAGAATGAGCCATTGGAGATAAAGTATGAATTGCTTTCGAGTGAGCTAAATTGGGTGATGCTTGATGTGTTCAGAGTCATCATTATCATTATAGTTGAGGTGAAAATATGCATATTGACATATTATTGTAAATGATTTTAATGGCGTAATACATTTCATATGCAACTAGGTAACTAGGAATTAAGGTGTGAGTGCATGACAAGGTATTACAGCAGCGGATATGTTTGCGAAAGGAATTTCACGGGATATATTAGAATTGGAAGTTAGGAGATGAGCGTGATCATTCGGATGAGGACCATATTTGTTTGGGACGACTCACGAAGCCAGTTCACCTGGAGAACAATCCAATATTTTGCAGAATATTTCGGTGGCTATATTTTCAACAAAACAAAGTTTGTTTGAAAATGATTATTTATTTCTCATACATGGCTTGGGCAAGTGTGGTGGAGTGCGCGTGAGGACTCGTGACATGGGGATGACATGTAGACAATTCAAGTCGGATCATGTATTTACTTGAGTGTGTGTTTACTTTGGAGCATTGCCTTGCACTTAGGTGGTGGGCAGCCCATAGAAGCCAGTTCTCCTCTTGACTTTAGCTCACCGTCGTGGGACTCTTTATTTTGAATTTGTGGAAAACAGAGGCCATTCTGTTTTTGAAGATGCGGGTTGTGTTTTGATGGTTTGGACATATATCCATTGACTTGTAAGATGGTAATATATGTTTGTATAAAGAAATGAAATCAAAACTATGTAATTATTGGGAATGGTGGGAGAATAGTTTCAACGATATGTCGTTTTGAGCATTGGTTTATAGTTTAAAGTGGCCGTATTGGATATATTGCATATGTTAATTTGTTGGGACAGGTAATCTAAGATTCTGGGTTTCTTGGGTGGAAGCCCATTGGAGGGACTGCCCAGATTTTAGTGGTGTCGAGGTAACAGGCGCCTTGTATTCATGAGTTGTGGTGTCGCGGACCCCGAGGTTTTTGGGCGTCAGGTTCTAATTTCTCTCTCCATTGCCCCTGATGATCATATACAACTGCATCATCTCACACAGTGGTGATGTTCTTCCACCAACCGACTCAGCTCGAATCCTCTATCCATGGTTCACTACCTAAGTTCACATCAAACCACCCCAGTGGTGATGGATACCACGAGCTCCTAGATGTTGTTATGCCTGGCTCGTGCAGCACGTGGCCGAACCCGGGGGTCCGTTGACTACCGTCGACCCACGGAATACAAATTGGGTCGGGTTGCCGAGCCTCCACCCCAGAAAATCAGGCGGGAGTCTCTATTTGTATGGGAGCTCTACTGATCTAAAACCTGTGTAAGAGCCTATCCCAATCAACAATATATGCAATATATATGTATCCAATCTGACCACTTGGGCCCGTATTTGTACTCGACCTGATAATATATCCAAACTATATCAATGATTTTCAAGAGTTAATATGTTTTTCCTGCCTCGATATCATTAAAATTGCAATTTAATCATTGTATGTAAATCGAAGCCTGGCCGGAAGCTGGCTATGGCCTAGCCTCAAGGGCAAGACGATCTACCATACGGCTCACTGTGCACGTAAGGGATCTGGCGAGGTGAGCTAAAGCTCGGTGGGAGTAAGCCACTAAATCCCTCACACACAAATCTTTCGATGCAATATTCAAATTTAATGAAGCCATTCAACAATTCATGAAGTCTGCTTAGTGTCTCGTGTTCCAACTCGAATCCAGAGCCTCACCGACTCACACTAAGCTAAACCTCGTATCAATTTTAAACCCTAGTAATGGGCAACCCTCCCAGATGAATATATATCTGATTAAAGGTAAGCTCAGGCTGATTGATATATATTAATTGTTTGTGGACTACCTCCGATGAATAAATATCAGCCCCAGGGGCTCAGTGGTTTAATTATATTCTTTAATTTGTGGACTACCCTCCGATGAATAAATATCAATGGGACGCTCAGTAGTTGATATCTTCTGGTTAATGGACACCCTCCAGATAAATACATAAATATCAAGCCCGAAAAAACAACTGGTTGATATATTATTTGGATTTGGACTACCTAAGGTAATTTCATTTGTTACCCTCCGAACCTTGTTTTCTCTAGACTCCATCCTCATGCACTCATTCCTATATTCTGGATGTTCCAGTTTTTATATCTAGGTACCTTCATATGTGGAGTTCAAGTCGATCTAAATCACATACGAAATATATATACATGAATATATTTACATAAAACTTTAAATCATAAAATTATTCATTGAGGTACAATAGTCATCTGATAATTGTTTAAATCACTCATTATAGATCTTTCACAAAATATATATTTTAGAACACCTGATAAGAATGATACGACACAGTGCTAAACTAAAATCACAAAACAGGTTCATAGTGAACCCGCGATCAAGCCATTCAGGCCCAAGCATATCAAGCAAGCATTTATTTTTAAAATTAGCACATGCAATAAGCGACTAACATCCATGAATGATCCTGCAATACAGAAAGAATCGAGTAAAATTCCCACAATTCGGTCCCATGTTTTGGGGGCCAGTCAAATGTACTGACTGAAACTAACGAAACATCGAAAAACCATAAAAATGGGGAATAAAACACAAGTGAGGAGGAAAATACTACCTCTTGGGGTTGTCAAAAAACTTCCTTAATCCGAGGGTCCGCGCGTGGCACTCAGCGTAGAACATTTCCCCTTCTTGCTCGAAGGCGCGATTGTCGGGTTAATGGTATTTTAGGGAAAGTTTCTCTCTAAAGCATTTCTCTCAACCCAAAGCTCACTGCATCTCCATTGGCAAATCCGTTTTTTGGTCTCTTGTAATTGGGAAGACAGCCATGTACTATTTGAAACATGGTGACTAAAAATCCAAATTCCATAATACCGGTGTATTCCTCATTCTCGATTGATTTTGGCTTTCAACTCTGACGCGTCAATTTTCATCATTTATCTGCTCATACCGCATGGTACGCTAGTACATGCTATATGTGACTTCCGTCGCGCTGAAAGTAGTTTCACACGGCACGAAAGCGATGCCTCAGCTTGATGTCGACTCCATTGTCTCGGAAAATTACACCCGAATTTGCGTGCTAACTAGATTTCGGGCGATTTAGCCGGTACAATCCGTTTTGTCATCTGAGATCTAGAAATTATTCTGGACTTTTAATCGTAATTACAATTTTGTAATCAAAATTACGATTTTGCCTTATTCAAATTGTTCTTGGGTCTTACATTCTGACTCTTACACTAGCTTTTTGTAGAGATTTGTTTTCAGAAAGTCTTTTCATATAGGTAAAAACCATATGTTTTCTATTCAAAATCGTGGTATAGAAGAACAAAGATTTTGCTCTATTTGTTTTGGATATTTTTCATTCTTATTTGAATTGTTACATTGTAAATTTTCTTGAGTTTTCTTATATTGTATTTCTTTACGAAGAAATTTTACATGTTTTAATTTTTATGAAGTAAAGAAATAAAATCTTGAACTTGATTTATTTCTTCAACCGTTACCTATAAATTCAAAGAATTTCTTGACCATTATATTTAGTTTTAATCCTTTATTATCCAATTTGAAAGGATAAAGTTGTGTTAGGAAAGGTTTCTATGGTGTTTGATGACTTATATTGCGACTAGTAAGAATACAGTTTTAATACAAATACTATTTTTGCAAATATGACCTTGTGGTATTTGTAATTGGAACTGAAGGATCGTACTAGCGAGTTGATAATCTTTGAGATGTTTTTACCAAAAAAATATCTGATGAGGATTAATGCTACCTTACAATTTAAATCGACTCTTTGAATCAATTAAAGCTATAAAAACTTCTTTGTAATGGTTGAGTTCAGTTATCTTTGTATACCATCTACGTTTTTTGTACTATAATCATACTATGTACAAAGTTTCCCTTCTTCATTTGTTTCTTTGTTAAATCTTTTGGATTTCTAAGTTGGATTCTTTCTCTAGGTTTGTGTACAGTTTTTTAATTCATTGTTTGAATTTATTTGTTTACTTCTTCACTGCAAATAACGCAAAGGTGCGAGTTCTGATACCCTTTATAATATTGAAACATATCTTTCATTTGATAAGAATTTGATAGATTTATTTTAGGCTTTGGTTTTTGAATTTTGTTGTTCTCGATGCTTTCTTATATATTTTTCTTTAGTCTCTTTGTCTTTCTATCGATCAATCATTTTAGTAATTCTTGATGTTAACATATTTATTTGACATAAGCAATTTTCTATTTTCAATTTCTTTTCATTTTAATTTGTTTGAGATTTATCGGTTCCAAAAATAGTATTATTCTCGAAATAATAATCTTCTTCTTTCATCGATAAAACACCCACACTTGTTTTTGCTAATTAAGGCTATATGACCCTTTTGACCACATTGAAACATCTAACCTCTTTTTATGATGTTTTTATTTTGTTATTCTCGGGGGTTTGATTAAATTTTTATCTTTATGAATCTTTTGATTTTTATAAGAAATATTCTATCATTTGCAATCTTGATATTGATGAATGATCTACTTGTTTTGGAACTCAGTTTAATGACATTTGATTCTTGCAGAGGAGTTCTGAGTGTACAAATAAGAAATAGAGAAGACCTTGCGAAATACTAATCTTGACCTAAGTTTCTTTCTTAGCTCAAAATTAATTTGAACATTTCCTTCTCCATCTTCCTGTTATGGATAAAGTTTTGTTATTATTCGGTTTTGGACTATATATATAGAATATCTATATATATATATATATATATATATATATATATATATATATATATATATATATATATATATATATATACTATACTTCTATATATATATATGATATATAAAAATCCTATATATCCTATATATAATATTATAAATAATATAAGAAAATCTATATATATATATAGTTATGTATATATATATATATATATATATATATATATATATATATATATATATATATATATATAATATATATATATAGTTATCTATACATAAATATGTATATATCATACATATTTATATATATAAATCTCTCTATATATATTATATATAAAATTATGCCATATATATATCTATATATAAATATATATATATATCTATATATATAAATCTATATATAAATATCTATATATATAATATGTATATATAGATATATCTATATATACATATTTATATATATAGATAACTATATATATTGCCTATGTAAATATATATATATATATATCTATATATATAAATCTATATATAGATAATACTATATATATAAATCTATATATATAGATATATAGATATATCTATATAGATATATCTATATGAATATCTATATATAAATCTATATATATCTATATATATATAAATCTATATATATATATATATATATATATATATATATATATATATATATATATATATATATATATATATACTAAATAAATATCTATATATATAGATATGTATACATCTGCTATAGATATATCTATACATCTATATATTAAGATATGTATATACATCTATATATAGGCTATATGGAATTTATATATCTATATATATATATATATAGATATGTATATAGACATATACATATTTATATATATAGATAGTATAGATCACTATATAGATTTATATATATATATATATATATATATATATATATATATATATATATATATATATATATATATATATATATATAGTTATCTATATATATTGAGCACAAAAAGAACCTAAATCTTTTTTAGAAGCTTTTAGGTCTTTTTTAACTTGATATTGGAGTTTATGTAAGACCCGAGAAATTCCAATTTTTGGAATAAGGGCAAAATCGTAATTTTAATTATGAAATTGTAATTTCGGTTAAAAATCCGTAATTAATTCTCTAGATCTCGGATAAACTAACCGGTATTACCGTTGGAATCGTCTGACGGAATCTGGATTGGTTACGTAAAATTTCGTAATATTACGAGGCGGTGGTCGGCCTTGCGTTTTTCGAGGCATCCGTTTGGTCTTAGTAAAATGAACCGATGCGACGAAAGTCACATATAGCACGTGCTCATGTGCCATAAATTGGTATGAGTAGAAATGATGAAAATGGACCCGGTAGAGATAGTCACGAATATCGAATTCACGGTAAAGGAGGGACCTTAATGGTCGATTATGGAATTTGAATTTTAAGTCCTTGAGATGACAAGATAGCAAATAGTACTTAAATATAATATTGGCCAGAAACAAAGCGTGGGGTGACATTTTGAGATCCAGTAGCCATTTCTTTGAGAGCTTTTTAGAGAGAGGTGCTTCTCTGAGATCTGACCGTCGGTGGTTGGATTCGATGGGTAAGAAGGAAAGCGTTCTCACAGGGCTTGACTAGCGTGGACCGGATTTTCGAGTTTTGACAAACTCCAAGAGGTAGGGGTTTCTCCCTACTTGTGTTTTATTCCCATTTTAAGTGTTTTTCGATGTTTCGGTTGGTTTGAGGCCGTGAGGGGCCGTTTGATCGGTCCCCAGTATGGGGCCGGGTGTTAGAATTTTGGGGCCCGGAATTGGGCAATGCGGAGCCTTTGACGGACTGCTAGGGGTTCCTTTGTGGTCATTTATTGAATAAATTGTGCTTTGGTGTTTATAAGGCCGTAAATGGGTAAATTCAGGTTCCCAAAGAATAAGCAGAGGTTGAATGAGTGGGTGCACTTGGGCCCCTTTCTTTAATTGAGATTTGTTAAAATCAGTCCGGTCGTAATAAATTAGGTAAAATCGTCCATGTGTTTTGGTATGAACTTATATGAAATGAATGACTTGAGTTGGTGTGGTGTAGAAATCGATAAGTTGTAGTTCTTAATGAGGATTAACATGAGAGTCCTAATTATATGGAATATATTGTGTATGTATAACCCGTTAGGAATAAAGATTGTGATTTGCTTCCAGATTATATGGAATATAATTGAGCATAGGCCATTAGGAGATAAGAGTATGAATTGCTTTCCGGTGGTAATTGGAGTGATGTGTGTTGGAATTACATCGTGTAATTGTAGTTGATTAAAATATGCATGTTGACATATGGTGTAAATGATTTTGAAAATGGCATAATGCATTTCCTTATGCAGGTAGCCTAGAATTAGGTGTGAGTGCATGACAAGGCATTTTTGTAAACGGATATGTTTGCGAAGGAATTTCAAGGATGATCATTAAAGGAGAATTGGGTTGGGAGAGGGCGGCCAGATCATTTCGGATGAGGACCATGAGGCCCCGGAGCTCACCCAGCTTGATTCACCTGGGAGGTAATTCCCGTATTTAATGCAGAATACTTGGTAGTATATTTTCAGAACAAAGTTTTGTTTTGAAATGATTATTTATTTTCTCACACACGGCTTAGACGAGTGTGAGTGGTCGATGAGGACTCGTGACGTAAGGGTGATCGTAGACATTAGTAGGATGTATTTACTTGGTATTGATGGTAATTTGCTGGGCATTTACCGCGCACTTAGGTGTTGAGTGGCCCACTTAGGGGCGATTCTCCTGCGAGCTTTAGCTCACGTGTGGATTGCCATTTCAGGTACATGGAGCGCTAGGAGACATCATTTGAGGTTGATTTGGCAGGTTTGTGGCTTGATGGTTTAGTTATAACATGTATTAAATTGTGATTTAATATATGTATGTAAATCAACTATGGAATTATTGGGAGATAATTGGAGAATAGTTGGTATGTTTTTTTTTTTTTGAGTATTGGTTTATGAGCCCCGAGGCATTTTTACTCATGTTGGGATTGCTGCATATATTGGATTGTTTGGGACGGGTTCACAGTGTGTGGTGGGTGAGAGCTCCCAGTACAAGGGGCTGTGGGTTTCCCAAAGTGGCGTCAGGTGACCCGACCTCCTTATATTCCGCGAGTTGACGGGTGATCCAGGACCCCGGGTTTTGGGCGTCACGAGTTTAAGTTGAGAACCTGACTTAAGACCTTCATTTTGGCCGGTACCTGAGATCTCCATAAGTAAGGGTGTGAAGTGGATTGTTCCTCCATGTTTTCTCTAAGGGCATCTTGAACTACGTCGTTGGCATAGGGAGTCCACCGAGAATCTTTCTTTCGATGAAGCTCACAGCATCATACTTACCATCAAGGTTTACTAGAACACATCATAATACCATTTAAGATCACTAGAGTGTTCTACATCTTAAGTTTTGTAAATTTCGAAGTTCTTTCTCCATAAATGCTTGGATCACCTATGATGTTTGGTTATAGCATAGACCCGATCTTATAATTGAGTCTTGCTCTCCCTTCCTCATTTGTACTTTTTAAGATATAAATCTTTCTTTCACTTGAGTAGTTTTCCCACAAAGTTTTAATGTGCCATTGAAACCTGTGTGATAATTGAACGGCGTTCAATCATCATCGGTTCTGGAAATAAGCGATATTTGTAAACATGTTGTGAAGCAAATAAAAATTTCATGTTCGGAAAAAGCATCTATATTCGAAAATCAGATATCCATTGCTATTATAGCTATTTTTGTTTTGGTTGTTTCTCCTCAAAATTGCAAATCTGGAGGGAGTAGGTCTTTGATAAAGTTTTTGATCTTTGATGCCAGGATTTTAACTTGTTTATTTGTTCATCATCTTGCTCAGATGTTTGTGGTGCACAATAAGTTGTTGAAGCAATTGAGCATTTCTCTTCACTTAAGAAATTTACTTGGCTTTTGAACAAGAGGGATCTTTTATTTCTATTCACCTTTAGTTTTGGGTTAGAAGTCTTATTGAGTCGTCATTATTTTGTTACCTCTAATTTAAAGAGGTTTTATGAGTTTGGAATATAAGACTTTCTTGTTTTCTTCCTTTTCATCTTTTTCAGGTTTGCAATTTTTTTGTAAAGTATTTACTCAGTCAACGACCCATTGAGTTGAAAGTGTTCCTAAGATTTGATTTGTAAAATTATTTTGTTGTTGAATTCCTTTTATATGTATAATTTTGTCATTACTGTTTTCATCTTCCTTTGAGTCAATTTGTTTGAAAGGTGAGGCTATTTAAACATACCGAGCTTTGTTTTTTTATTTCTTCCCGAAGGAGGATGAGTTGATACTATCTTCTTTTGATAGTGTTGACTTCCATTCCTTTTGGAACATATTTATTGTGAAAAAGGATATTTTATTTGATTATTCTGACATATATATCAAAATGTGAACATTGGAATATTCATTTCCATTGTTTCCATAGTTTGATACCATTGTTCTCTAATTTTCTCTTTTTGTTTCTTGAGATAATTTTGAGAAAAACCATTACTTTTTCTTTTTATGTTCTTGATTTTATTTCTTTTACTTGTCTATATACATTTCAAACACACATTTAACGTCATCATGTTGGTGAAGGCTCATCATTAGGTGACATGTTTGAGAAAATGTTGGAGATATCTGGAGGTACTGGAGATGTTTGGTTCGATCCTTGTATATTTTTAAATGCGGAATAGTAGATGAATAGTCTACTTCTTCTAGATTTAAATTTGGCAATTTGATCTTCTAGAAGGAGTTCTAATTTCTAAATAAGAGTTAGAAGACCTTTCAGAATGTGTTCTTGTTAGTTTCTTTCTTGGCTCAAAATTAATTTGAACATTTCTTGTGTCCCATTATGGATAAAAGTTTGGTTGTTCAATAGGTTTTGGAGCTAAGAGTTGTTTAAAATTCCATTCAGGAGGTTATGTCAAACATTCCCATGGAATAGGTTTGGAATTATGACACATTGAATTCTTTTCATTTAGCACTTAGATTAGGTTTGATCTTTTGGTGAGGACAAAGCGATTTGGGTTGACTACTAAAGTCATTACTTTATAGTATACTCTGTATACTATGAGTATATTTCTGGATCTAGGGTCCATGTCATAATTTTGAGTTTGAATATTTAGAGTCAAGGCTTTATGAATGCTCTTATCATTCATACAATCCAGCTACAGTTGGATAACAGGTGAAATACCAGGGTCCAAGATGTGTTTGTTTCCATTAATCTAAGGGAATCACGGAATTTGTTTATGTCTTGCATCACTTGTGAACTTATATACATATAGGTTGTCTAATCTAACCTGGTTAAAAGGTTTGGCGCTACTGGATAGCTCTATATGTAAGACTTTGAATTTTTCTTTTGATTGTTACAAAATCAACGAAATCTAGGGTTGATAGTTTACGTCTCGAGCACTTGTTGAATGAGTATTTTTAGAAGATTTTGATTCTATAATCTTTCTAAATTCAAAAGTTCTATTTTATATAGTTCCTTTATATTTTGTTTTGGCTTGATTTTTGATGTCTTGTTCCCAATCTTAAAACCTGACAGTTTGTTTTCTGTTGGTGTTTTCTTGTATATATGTCTAATTTTATTTCATCTATCTGGATGAACTACTATTTGAACTAGTACCTACAAACTTTTGTCTGGTACCATTTCTTTCTACGATGAGTGGATTCTAACATTTAGAGGGACCATACGGGACCAAACCTCTTGGGATTTATGGGTGACAGCGGATACTGTGGGTGACCAAGCCTAGCTGTGAATCACAAATTATTTGAAAGGTACAAATGTAAATTTAATCAAAATTTTGCCAAACTTTGGCTCTGATACCAACTCTAAGCAGGACCTTAAACAACAATTTGAAGTTTCAAGGAGATTTGAAGTTTGAGGCTTCTTTATTGCCATCGCATAAGAGGCCTCAAACTTCAATCTCTGAAAAGCTCAAATAAAATTTTGAGTTTAGGAGATTTTAGGCTTCTTTTTTAATCCAACTCTTAAAAGAAATTTCTTGTTAAAAATCACTTTGAAATTTTGAATGCATAAAACAATGGCTAAAATCTCTTTTTAACTAGTTGAATAATTCCCAGTGTGGACAGTTCCGAATACCGAGTGAAATCTAACGGTGAAATTTTTTGTTTTGAAAGGAAATCTTGTTTTTAAAGATTCACCATATCTATGTTTTTGAGGCATCTGTGCTCTATGATAGAAGGCTTTTTGGGTGAAGGATACCCTAAGCAAGGATACCTAAAGTTTCACCATATCCTTCTAAAACCATCTTCCCGCGTGTGTCGTTCACCTCCTAAGTCTAAACTTTACTCCACACGTCGATTTCACGCTAACTTTTATCTACAGTATGTGAAAAACCAAAGAAGTTATAAGTCAATAAAATAATATGGTAAATTAAAAGAAAATAATCTTATGTTAGCTTCAAGAATTTTAATAAATTAGAAATTTGTTACTTTTAACCATTAATTTAAGTAAATTTACCCAATTCAGATCGATTCAAGGTGTAAGAAAAACAATTTTTTCGTTCAATAAGTCAAAGCAATCTTTAAAAAATATGATCGATGATTGAGTCGAAAAGTTATCGATTCACGGTTTAAATATTAAACCGATTATCGAGCTTAGTGGTTGAATAGATTAAGCGTGACTATAAGATGTGGTCGATGAATACGATCAATCCGTCAGTAAATTACGTCGATTTTAAAACATTGAAAAAACAATTTTTTTATAGTTTTGAGGTTTTCAATTAAATTAGTTTTGTTTTGTTTTTACTTTCTGTTACTTTGCATTCGAAAGTTGTAGTATTCTACTATATGTTTCCTTATTCTTCCAATCTTATGGGTTTAATATATTTTGTAGAGATAAAATATTTAGTTTTTTGAATGGAAGGAAAATGTATAAAGAAACCTCGAGCTCTTAAAAGAGATTTCTTGTTAAAACATACTTTGAAATTTTGAATGCATAAAACAATGGCTAAAATCTCTTTTAGCAGTTGAATAATTCAATTGTGGACCATTCCAAATGCAGTGAAATCTAACAATTGAAATTTTGTTTTGAAAATCTGTTTTTAAAGTTACCATATCTAATTTTGAGGGCATAAATGCTCTATGATAGGAAAGGCTTGGGTGTGAAGGATACCTAGCGAGGAAGTTTATGCTTTGAATTTTGACTGTTCCAAACCACACGTGGTATGTTCCTCGAGACCGGGGTAAAGTTACTTCTTTAACCTTTTGAAATAAAGGTTTAATTAAAAGATTCTAAGGTTTAGGTAAAACTATTCAGTTGGCTACCTAAAAATCTTTGTAAGCGTGTTTTTATCTTTAATTCATCGAAATTTGTTTAGCAAAATCAATTGCTCTTTGTATGGGTTTGCTATTTGACCTTTATGAATGTCAAATCCTAAAAACCATTTGTTTGAAACAATTTTATTTTGTTGCCAGAGATTACTAAATATTATCTCTTACAATCTTTTGAAAATTTTAATGTTTGAAATAACAATTAAGGGAATTTGAAAATATGAGAATTTGTCATCGATAATGTATACAATAGAAAATCTAGTGTATTCATTAAATATTTCATTCATCATATTTTGGAATTGAGAAGGAGCATTTTTAAGGCCAAACGGCATTACATTCCATTCATAATGTCCAAATGGAACTGTGAATGCAGTTTTATACCTATCTTCTAGTTTTATTTGAATTTGCCAGAAACCAGATTTCATATCGAATTTTGAAAAAATTGTGGCATTATAAATCCTTTGAATTAAAATCCTTTTTTATTAGGTATTGGATACCTAATCCCATTGAAGACCTCTTAGTAGTTTTACAGATGATTACCAACAGGAGTTCCTCTTTCAGTTAAAGCCTTTGGACGCAAAAGCTGCACAACTCCATGGTGAATGACTTGGTCTTATAGTTTTTATTTAAAAGTCATTAATTTCCTTTTCTGATATTCAGAGTTTGGACTCATTTGAATAGGTCTTGCTGTAGAATTTGTTTTTCAAAAAATCTTTTCATATGGTAATGAAACCATATCACATTTTCTATTCCAAAACCATTTGGTATAGAAGAACAAAGATTTTACTCTATTTATATAAAATCTATATATCCTATATATATATATATATATATATATATATACAAAATATCTATATATAATTCTATATATAGATGTCTATCTATAGATATACATATCTATATATCTATATATATAGATATGTATATCTATAGATAGATATTTATATAAATAGATATAGTATATATAGATATACATCTATATATATAGATATATAAATTTATATATCTACATATATAGATAATAATATATATATATTATATACCATAGATATGTATGTATAAATACATATATATATATATGTATGTATATATATATATATATATATATAATATATATATATATATATATATATATATATATATATATATATATATATGATTATCTATATATATATATATATATAAATATAATATATATCTATATAGATATCTATATATACATATCATATATATATATATATATATATATATATATAGATATATAAAATCTATATATCTATATATAGATATACATATATCTATATATATATGAATAGATATGTATATCTATAGATAGATATCTATATATATAGATATATCTATATACATATCTATATATATATATATATACATAAGCTGTGTGTGATCGATTATTAGTTGATAAGATCAACTGCGAATCTAAATGTCTCGTGTGACGAAACATACACACAGGTAATATAGCCACATGACTCATATATCATGCTAATAAAGCAAATATCTCAACTATATTCTCATAGTTTTCATGTTTGTTCTACAAAAGATTTATTACATTTTTTACAAAATGTTTGCCAAAAGCCACATTTCGGCTTTCTTCTCGAAACTGCCTTTGCTCGTATCATCTCCACTGGATAGTCACGTACACGAAAGGGGTCCACGACGGGGTGAGCAAAGCCCAGTGAAAATTCTCCTACAAGGGTTACTCCCCACCTAAAATGCATATGCAATGGCATATATAAACAATCAATCACATTCCATACAATTATTCTCTATATGAAATAATACATAACATGCATGAGATGCAACCCCTACGTACTCATGACCCGAGGAAGTCCCAATGAGCTCCCTCACTTGGAATGCGGCGTGACTAAAACCTGTCACACACCATGGCCTAAATCGTGGACACCCTCGATTTTATTTATCAGCTGATTTTGATTATTTTATTGTTTGTGAAACGTGGTTAAAGTTTTTGCAGTAGTCTGTATGCGCCTTTTCAACATTTTCACGAACTTGCATCGTCGATTCATGTCTGTCGTGAATAGCGGGTGGTTTCACCACGGGAGATCACTAACTTGCTCCGCCAAAAACATGTAATTTATCATTTTGATCATTTACACTGTTGAATCTCTACCTTGGACTTTGTCCCATTTTCGAGCTCGACCCACTCCTGCTTGATGAATAAACCTTTCCGCACCCACACAGGCGGCGCGATGTGCATATGAATGCATGATGCCAATGCATTTTCTCATGTTACATGCATGAGCAGGCACTACATGAAACATTTACAAACCATGGAAAATTATAATTTATACATATAATCTACCTCCATGCAAAACATATTAATACACCAAAAAGCATGCATCAATATAACATTTCCACATTTACTTGCATGTTATTCAAAGCAAGCCATAACACACATGAGGTGGCTTGAACCGTTCTTGAAGTACCTCACGGCCTTAAAACACTGAACCATATTGGTTCCGATCATTTATCCTCATCGACAAATCTGTATCTAGAAACTTTGGAGTTTCTAAAGTAAAACCAAACTCCACCAGTCATGCAACCGGTCATGAAATCCACTGCCCATAGTCCTGAGGCTTGGAACTAATTCACATGGCCTCTCATGTGGCCTCCCGTAAAGCAACCCTACAATTATAAAGCCTTTGAGGCTTAAAAGTAAACCAAGTGGGAAAATATCCTACCTCTTGGGATTGAAGAAACTCCCAAAACCGGGTCCACGCGTTGTCCTCTCAGGTATGAACACCCTTCTTGTCTCGAAAGAGAATCGCGGTGGATAACCCTCTTAACTAGAGAGGAAGACTCTCTCTGGCCCAAAAATGGAGAACAAACATGCATCCTTTTTCCTTTCTTCTTCTCCACGTTTGCCTTTCCTTTTTCCTTTATTCTTTACTTTTGCTTTTCTTTTCTTTTTCTCCTTTCTCCTCTCATTTTCTCCTCATTTTCTCCTTTCTTCTCTTTTCTCCTTTGGTCCTTTTCTCACCTTTTTGGAGAAATCCTCATCGATCAAGGAGAAATTACCTCCTTCTTCCTCGAACCAAGGTGTGGCTCTCCCTTTCCCATAATTTTCTTATTTCTTAATGCCCTTTATGACATCATGCACCACATGGCATCATATGGGCCATGGAATCCCTTCTCCCACATGGCTTAATTGTGAGCCACTAGCACGATGTCAAGTGTCACACTTCTATGGTGCCAAGTGGCATCCTTTGTAAGACCCGGAGAAATTTCAATTTGGAATAAAAGAACAAAATCGTATTTTAATTACAAAATTGTAAATCACGATTAAAAGTCCGTGAGAGTGAATTCTCTAGGTCTTGGATGGCTGAAAGCGGATTGTCTTAGTTGGAGATAGATCTCGCGTGAGAAATCCTAGTTAGCCATTAAAATTTCATAATTTTACGGGAGCGGTCGGAGTCGGCACATTTTTTTGAGGCATCGCGTTTGGTCTGTGAAAATCTGGTTTTTGTCGACAGTGCATATAACCATATACTCATATACCATAAGTGGTATGAGTAAATGATAAAATTGGAAGGCAGAGATAGTCATAGAATATCCAAGAAATCGAGAAAGAGGGACATAATGGGTGTATGGAAGTTGATTTTAAGTCATAAAAGACAAACTGACAAATAGTAATTCATCTCCTCATTGTAAAAAAAAAAAACATTGACCGTTTTTGGTGATGCAGTGGCTCCATTTTAGAGAGCTTTGAGAGAGGGAGCTCTCTGGTGCGAGATCAGCAGTGGCGAGTCTCAACAAGAGGGAAGCGTCTGTGGATGAGCTACAGCGTGGACCGGGGCTGGGATTTTGACAACTCAGAGTGAGATTTCTCACGTTTTATTCCCATTTTAAGGGTTTTCAATGTTTGGTTAATTTGAGGCCGTGAGACCGTTGATGAATCTGAAAACATGGGATGAATTTGTGAAATGTTGGTTTTGGAATATGTGTTCCCGAGGAAAAATTAGTGGGCTGTTTGGGTGTCAATGTTGCTTTAAATCATGTATTTATATTACAAGGTCGGAATGGGCCGGCTTGATCGGGCCTGACACGGGACGTGATTGGTGCAGAGGGAGAAGAATGGAGGCGGCCAGTGGCGCTCCACGGCTGTTTAGGGGCTGTTGGGAGTGGGTTGGTTTAACTTGTGTATTAAATGGTTGTTTGACATGCATTGGGCGGGGAATGGCCCAGTGTTTCGGGTTCACTGAGTGAACACTATTTTGTGATTTTAGGGAATATAGCAGGGTTTATATTCAGATAGTAACGAAAATATATTTTTAAATGAAAATAGGTGTTTGGTAGAGTGAATTAAATTAAATTGCCATTGTGATTATTAGCCCATGTGAGCTAATTTTTGATGTTTGAAATAAATAATTTATAACATATTTGTGTGATTTAATTTTATATAAGGTATATTCATGTTATATATGCATGTGATTAAGAGCGTAATGGGTTAGCATACATGCATTTCTAATATGCGCCAGACATCCTAGGATTATAGGAGTTAGTGCACGAGATGAGTCCTAGAAAAAATAGTTCGGAGGAGTAGATCACAAAATATTAAATGATCGGAAGGTAGTCAAACTTAAATAATATATCAGTCGGACGGCAGTTGATATTTATTCATCGGAGGGTAGTCCCCTTGAAACAAGCCCAAAATATCAATCGTCGGGCGGCCCGATTGATATTCATCGGAGGAGTAAAATCCACAATTAAATAATATATCTGATGTCGAGCGGCCCAGATTGATATATATATACATCGGAGGGTTGTCACTATCGTAAATAATTCTCATACAAGGCTTAGGCGAGTGTGAAATTGATGAGGACTCGGGATGCGAGTTAATTAAATATAGGCATTAGTAGGATCATGCATTTGCCCGGATGTGTCGACTAAGTGGAGACATTCTACCCTGCGCACTTAGGTGGTGAGTAGCCCCGCAGAGCGATTCTCCCTCTTGAGCTTGCCGCTCACCGTGGTCAGGATCCCCCTTTTCACTGATTACGAGGGAGTGTGCGAGACGGCTGAAATGCAGGCGAGTTTAGAAAAGCGGGATTGTGGCTTCCAGTGACCGTACATGTAGAATTTCTGCCAATCTGTAATATGTATTGTTTAAGAGTAAAAATATTAACTCTTGAAACTATTGGATATAGTTTGGATATATTGTGTTGAGTGCGGTTGATGGAGCCCAGTGGCGTATTGGATATATATTGCATATATTGTTGATTGGGACCAGGTGAATGCGAGGTTTATACTAGTTTTGTATTTGGGTAGAGCTTCGGGTCTGAAAAGAGACTACGCGCAGATTTTCGTAAAAAAAATGTCGGGTCTGGGCATTTCACAGTATTCGCGGGTTGTGGGTAGTCAACGGACCCGGAGTTTGGGGCGTCACACCGCAACTTGCCATGTGTCCAGAGCACCACGCGCCTGGCGCGTTGAGAAATCCCGACCACCTCGGAATCCCACTTGAAATTCGGCGTGGTAGCTAGAATTTTGTGAGGCAATTCAACGGAGAAGTGGTTTAAGTCATCCGGATTTTAACCGAAATTTCTATTTTACCCTTTGCTATCAATGCTTGGATTTTACGGGATATCACAACAAGCATAGATATATATACATATCTATATAGATATATAGATATCTATATATATATATATATATAGATATATAGATTTATATATCTATATATATATATATATATATATAGATATATAGATTTATATATCTATATATATATATATATATATATATATATATATATATATATATATATAGATTTATATATCTATATCTATATATAAATATATAGATATATAGGCTATATCTATATATATATATCTATATAAAATATATCTATATATAGATATGTATATATATATATATATATATATATAATTATCTATATATATAAATATAATATACTATCTATATATATAAATCTATATAGATATCTATATATAGATATATATAAATATATATAAATCTATATATAAATATCTATATATATATATCTATACATCTATATATAGATGTATATAGATATATCTATATATCTATATATATAGATTTATATATATAGATAACTATATATATATAGTTATCTATATATATATAAATAACAATAATATATATATATATATATATATGAATATCTATATATGAATATCTATATATATAGATATATAGATATCTATATATCTATATATATATATATAGATATGTATATAGATATATCTATATAAATATAATATATATATATATCTATAACACATCCCATATATATAGATATGTATATATCTATATAGATATATCTATATACATCTATATATATAGATATGTATACTCATATATATATTATCTATATATATCTATATATATAAATCTATATATAGTTGCTTTAAATCATGTAGTTGTATGGAAAAAGGCCGGGAATGGGCCGTAGGATCGGTCCCAAAACATGGGACCGAATTGTGGAATTTTTGGAGATTTTTGGGGTGTCGTGACCAGTCAGGAAATGACCAATAGGCTGATGTATGGAATTTGGCCATTGGGAATTTCTATTTTTGGTGTTTATAAGATAGGAAATGGGTAAAGTGGTTCCAAAAGTGGCAGGGTGGACCAGTGAGCTGCGGTGGACGACCCTTTCTTTGGGATTCGGGCTATTAAGCAGTCCAGGGTTTGTGGTAGCCATAAAGGTCCATGTGTTTTGGAATTGAAATTGTGAATTGAATAGCTTGGTATGTGTAGAAATTGAGTGGAGGATTTGGTGGAGTCAAAATTAATGGATTAATGCTTAAAGGGTTAACAAAATGACACGATTATAGATTAAATTGTGTTTGTAAGCCATTGGAGGCGGATTATGATTTATCAGGTGGAGGAGCTAGATTGGGTGATGATTGATGTGTTGGAATTACATGCGTGTAATTGTAGTTGATTGAAAATATGCATATTGACATATTGTGTAAATGATTTTGAAAGACCTAATAATGCATTTTCATATGCACTCGATAGCCTAGAATTAGGTGTGAGTGCATGACAGTATTTTGTAAAAGCGGATATGTTTGTGAAAGGAATTTCCACGATTATGATATTCGGGAGAATTGGGTTGGGAGATGAGCCAGTGAATCATTTGGATAAAGGACCCATGAAGCGTTTAGGAGAAGGGTCGCAACCAATTCACCTCGGAGTAGTCCCATATTTTCACAGAATATTTCGGTGGTATATTTTCAAAAACAAAAGTTTTGTTTTGAAAATGATTATTTTCTCATACATGGCTTAGGCCAGTGTGGTGGAGTGGGTGAGGACCTCAGTGACGCTGAAGGATGATCATGTAGACATTCAGGAGTAGGATCATGTATTTACTTGAGTGTGTGTTTATTTGGAGCATTGCACTGCACTTGGGTGGTGCATTGTATAGGGCGATTCTCCTCGCGAGCTTTGCTTTCGACCGTCGTGGGACCCCCCTTTATTTTGGTGCGGCGCTCGAGGGACAACTCACGAGGTTGATTACAGAAGAAACCGGTTTGTGGCTTGATGGTTTGGACATAACATGTATTAGGAATTGTAGATTTTAATATATGTTTGTGTTTAATATAAAAGTGCAATCAACTATTGAATTATTGGGAATAGTGAAGAATGGTCCATGATAATTGATCTTATGAGTGATGGTTTATGAGCCGAGGCATTTTACTCATGTTGGGATTTTATTGCATATATTGGATTGTTTGGGACCCGGGATATGCAGGTTATGTGTTGGGTAGAGCTCCAGTCTCGGAGACTGCGCAGATTTTCTAAAGAATGGCGTCGGGTAACTTGGGCCTCCACTTCAATATTCGCAGGGTTGTGGTGATCAACGGACCCGAGTTCGATCTCGCGAAATCTAAATTCAGCACGTAAAGAATTTAGTAATTTACGAAACGATCGGATCGACACGTTTTTCGAGCATCGCATTTAGGTCAAATGTCGTTTGAATACGTGAAAGGTGCACTCATAACAGTACTCATGTACCATAAGTGGTATGGTGAAATGATGAAATGGACGGTAGAGGTAGTCTTAGAATATCAAATGCAGTGAAGAAGTGAATTAATTGGTTAAAGGAGAGCGAGCTTGTAATTTTAGAATAGTCTTCTTCTCCCACTTAAACACCAAAAAAAGCAAAGCATGAAATTCAATTGGAGATACGTGGCGTGAGAAAGCGAAATGGTGATTCACAGAGAGAGTCGGCTTCTCTAGAAATATACAAGATCGGCCGGATTAAGTTTGACCAGACAAGAAGGAAAACGTTCTACGCGGAGGCGACAACGCTTGGACCCGGGTTTCTAGCGAGTTTTTGACAACTCAGAGGTGGATTTCTCTACTTGCGTTTTATTCCCATTTTAAGGGTTTCGATGTTTACGGTTGGTTTAAAGGCGTGAGGGGTCGTTTGATGGGTCCCAACAGCTGGGGACCGAATTATTAATTTCTTAGGGATTTTTCCCCCATCGTGACTGCCCGAAATTAGGGGGCTGTTTGGGTGTTTTATTTCACCAAATTGCTTTAAATGCATGCTTGATGAAAATGTAGGGAATGGGTGTTTGATCGGTCCCAAAACATGGGACCGAATTGTGAAGATTTTTTTAGACATTCTTGGGTAGTCTGTGGCTGTTGGGGACTGAATTGGGGTGTTATATGGTAATTTATGGAATAAATTCTATGTTGGTATGCATGAGACCGGGAATAGCTATGGAAATCGGTTTCAAAAGTGGGCCAGATGTAGGATGAGTGGAAATTTGCCAGTGGACAGCCCTTCCCCTGTTTGAGACTGAATTGGGGTGTTTTGTGATAATTTATTGAATAAGTGCTTTGGTGATTAGGAGGCGAATTGGGAATGGAAATCGGTTCCATCAAGAGGAGCCTTAGATGTAGGAAAAGTCAATGAAACGCCGTGGACAGCCGCGCTCTATTGGGGCCTTAAAAATAGTCCGGGTTTGTCGTAGTGGATAGGAATTGTCCATGTGTTGTGTGCTTGAAATGGTATGAACGAATGGCTTGATATGTGTGGAACTAGATAGGATTAAGACATTATTATTTTGTGTGTTAAATTCAGTAAACCTGATTACATGGAATTAGAATTGTGTTATAAGCCATTTGGAAATGATTATGAGTTACTCAGTAGGCTACATTGGGTGATGAGTGATGTGTTAAATTAAATGAGTGTAATTATAGTTGATTGAAAATATGCATATTGACATATTGTGTAAATGATTTTGAAAATGGCATAATGCACATTTCATATGTAGGTAACTAGAGTTGGGTGTGAGTGCATGACAAAGGTATTTTATAAACGGATATGGTGCGAAAGGAATTTCAAAGGATGATGGCCAGGAGAATTGGGTTGGAGATGAGCCCATGAATCATTTGGATGAGGACCATGATGATTTGGGAAAGCTCTGACAATTGCCTGGGAGGGTAGTCCGTATTTTAGAATATTTCGGTAGTATATTTTCAAGAACAAAAGTTTTGTTTTGTGATTATTTTCTCATACATGGCTTAGGCGAGTGTGAGTGGAGTCGGTGAGGACTACGTGACATGGGGTGATCATGTAGACATTCAAGTAGGATCATGTGTTGCCCGGAGTGTGTTGCTAGGCGTTTGCAGCGCACTTAGGTGGTAGTGGCCAGCAGGGGCGATTCTCCTACTGAGCTTTGGCTGCCCGAGTCGATAGGACGCTATTTTAGTGCGAGGCGCTAGAGCGACTCATTTTGAGGTTGATTTTGAAGAAGCGGTTTGTGGCTTGATGGTTTGGACATAACATGTATTAGAATTGTAGATTTTTAATATATGTTTGTATAAGCTCAAAAGTGTAATCAACTATTGAATTATTGAGAATGAATTGAAGAATAGTTATGATAATTGATTTTATGAGTATTTGTTTATGGGCCCAAGTGGTCGTCTTATTCATATTGTGAATATATTGGACTGTTTGGGACAGGTATTTGTAGGTTATGTATTTGGGTAGAGCTCCCCGTACAAAGGAGACTCTGCCCGATTTTCGTGAAAAATGTCGGGTCACGGCAATTCACGTCATCCACGTGAGTTGTGGTGGTCAGCGGACCCCGATTTTTTAGGCGTCATGACGGTATCGAAACGGGTATCTGAATACCTAGGGAGCTCGGGTTGGGTATCCATCACCACTTAGGTTTGATGTGAAATAGGTATATGAAACCTGTAGATAGAGGATATGGGCTTAGGCCATAGTTGGAAAGAAACGTCACCACTAGGTGTGGTTCGATGTTGAGTTTAGGTATGAGATTACCTAGGAAGGCACGAACAAAGCAGGATACGGCATGTGTGTTTGTGATCATGTGGATTGATGAATGGTTGTATGTATGTGTTTGGTGTATGACATGTTATGCGTGTGATATGAATGTTTGTGTGCTTAGGTAGATAGCACATAGGCATGTTGGAAAACAAACCTTGAAGTTTACAATGTATGGCGGAGCAAGGAATAAAATAAATTTGAGCAATTTATTTGGTTTGTTGGGGAATGAAAAAAAAAAATAATAATAATATAGATGAAATAAATTTTAATAAATTTATTGGTGTACTGGAAAATGAAAGAAAATAAATAAATATATTTTTTGGTATTTTCTGATAATTTGAGAAGAAAAAAATTTGGAAAAAAAATGGTGCGAAATTTGAAATGGAGTTCACGCCGTGAGCGTGAGAAATTGACCCGGCGGCGTGGCGGCGGTGGCCTTGCGTTTGAAAGCGTCTGGCGGCGCGAAGCGCGAGCATAGCGCGTAAAACCTTTAAGTAGAAGCAGCGAAGCCGGCGTAGAAGCGGTGGCGCGGCCTTATAGCCTTGGCCTTGACGCGGCGAACCTTATGGCGGCGAGCGGCGCGGCCTTTATGGCGCTCTTATAATGGTAGCAACAGCGCAGCGTGAAGCGCCGCGAACTGGCGTGGCGTGCATCGCGCGAGCTGGGCGTGCTATGGTAGTCCAGGCTGGGCAGTTCATTCCTGATGCGCTGGCTCGGTTACAGCTTCATTTCGGTCAGGTTCGACTCGGTATTTTCTTTGAGTCACCCTAATGAACAACATTCATTGTAAGATAAATTTTGAAAAAAAATATTTATTCAATTTAATTAAAATAAAATAAAATCAAATAAATTTGGTAAAATTTCGAAAAATAAAATTTTCAAAAATGAAATTTTTTGAAAATAAAATTTTGTTGAAAACAATATTTTAATGCAAAATTAGTTCGTATACCTTGGGTAATGTGTATGATTAATGTATCAGGCTGTGTTATGCCTTGGAACAGTATTGGCATCATGTGAACCCACGTAGGCGGTCGGAGCGTGGGTCGAGGTCGACCGCGGGATTTGCGGTCGAGTTCGAGTCGGCGGATGGCGTGTTACCATTGTCGCCCGGCACAGACATATGAAATTGGTGTCCTGGAAGCCCAGTCTCATGGTCACGAGACTGAGGCGTTCGGATTAATTCGGATATGCGAGTCGTCTCTACTGCGCAATTGTTGACTAGCGTAGTGTTTAAATTGGATGCATCATGTTCATTCATTAATGCATCTTGTGTGATATGTTTAGTCGTCACAGCTTCACGACTTGGCATAGAGTTGAGGCCTTTCTTAGTAATATGATGAAATTCTTCCCAGGATGTAGGAGAGATTTGGCTTTTTTAAAGATCGAGTTAAGCGTAGGCGTGGTAGGTATAGGGTGGTAGACATGTTGGTTGTTGATGTCGGGTTTGACATGGATGAGATGACAACCTTCGGGTTGTCGATAGTGACACTTAGCAGGGTTAATCATACGACGTGGTCTTGAGTTAGGTAGATTACGCCTGAGCACATGGTCGGATATTGTATGCGCGTAGAATTTGGACCAGAAATTCCTTTCAGGAGAATGTGAGGTAGAGATTTGTTGCAGAATCAGGACGGCGTGTTTTGATTGCAAAATTTATGATACAGTTAAAAATCGTGATAAATTCTCTGATCTCGGATAATGGCAGGATTATCTTAGTTGGAATCACGTAAGAGCTTAGAAATTCCAATTTGGAATAAGAACAAAATGTAATTGATTGAAATTGTAATTACGGTTAAAAAAATCCGTAATTAATTCTCTAGATATCCCGGATGACAAAGCGGTTCGCCGTTAGAATCGTCGTGAAATCTAGCTAGCATGTAAATTGCCATTAATGAAGGCAGTGCAGAGTGACTTAGATTTTTCGAGGCATCGCGTTTGGTCTTAGTAAACGGTTTTCGATGCGACGAAAGGCACCAATAGCATGTACTCATGTACCATAAGTGGTTTGAGTAGAGAAATAGTGAAAATGGACGGTAGGGCAGTGAATATCAGTCACAGTAAAAGAAGGACATAAAGGTCATTAACTAAATCTTAAGTGACTAAATGACAAGATAGCCATGACTCATCTTTGCTGAAAAGGGAAGCATTAAATTCAATTGGAGATGCATTAGGCGTGAGAGGCAAAAATGGTGATTCTAGAGAGGAGTCTCGACTTCTTCTCGAAAATACCGCGCGATCGGACGGTTGGATTTCGACCAGACAGAAGGGAAAAGCGTTCTCACAGCGGGCGAGCTCTGCGTGGACCAGGTTTGAGTTTGATAACTCAAAAGTGGGATTTTCTCCCTACTTGCGTTTATTCTCATTTTTAGGGTTTTGATGTTTCGGGTGGTTTGGCGTGAGGGCCGTTTGGTCGGGATCCCAAAACATGGGACCGGGCTTGTGGAAGTGGATTTTCCCACCATCGTGGCTTGCCCAGAATTTGTGGCTGTTTGTGTTGGAATTTTGTATTAAAATGTTGCTTTAAATCATGTGTTGCCAGCTGGAAAAGAGAATGGCGTAGGATCAGTCCCAAAAACATGGGACGGGACCGGTGTGGGATTTTGGAGATTTTTGGGTGTCAGTGGCGATCGGAAGCTGATATGGGCTGATGTATGGAATTTATGCATTAAATTTCTATTTTAGTGTTTATAAAGTAGAAATGGGTAAAAATTCGGTTCCAAAAGTGAAAGCAGAGATTGGGCCAGTGTTGCCATTGGGCGGCCAACTGGGATTTCAGGCTATTAAGATCCAGTTTGTGAAATAGCCATAAAGGTCCATGTGTTTGGAATTGAAATTATTATTGAATTGAATGGCTTGGTATGTGTAGAAATTAATTGGAGAGTTGGTGGATCAAAGGAATTAATGGATTAATGCTAAGGGTTAACAAAATGACACAATTATATGGAATTAAATTGTGTTTGTAAGCCATTGGAGGCGAGATTATGGTTGCTCAATTGAGCTAGATTGGGTGATGATTGATGTGTTGAATTACATAAAGTAGCAATTGTGTTGATTAATATACATATTGTGACCTTGTGTAAATGATTTGAAAATGGCATAATGCATTTTCATATGCACTTTCAGTAACCTAAGTGGGTGTGAGTGCATGACAAGGCTATTTTGTAAACGGATATGTTTGTGAAAGGAATTCACGATTGATATTCGGAGAATTGGGTTGGGAGATGGGCAGGCAGATCATTTGGGATGAACCATGTTGTTTGGAAAGTTCACGTGATTACCTCGAAGTAGTCCATATTTACCAAATATTTGGTAGTATATTTTCCAAGAACAAAAAGTTTTGTTTGAAAATGATTATTTTTCTCTTGGCTGGCGCAGTGTGAGTGAGTCGGTGAGGACTAGTGACATGGGGTGATAATGTAGACATTCAAGTAGGATCATGTATTGCCAGTGTGTTTATTTGAACATTCACTCTTGCACTTGGTTGTTAGCCCACTTGGGAAGGATTCTCCCTCTACTAAGCTTTAGCTCGACCGTCGTGGGACCCCTTTATTTTTTGAGGTACAAGCTGGGAGGCAGGCTCATTTTGAGGTTGATTTTGAAGAAGCCGGTTTATTGTGATAGTTTGGATACCTTTTATTAGAATTGTAGATTTTAATATATGTTTGTGTTCAATAATAAAGTGCAATCAACTATTGAATTATTGGGGAGATAATTGAAGAATAGTTGTGATAATTGATCTTATGAGTATTGGACATAGGCCCAGAGGCATTTTTACTCATGTTGGGATTTTTGTGCATATATTGGTTAATTGGGGTGGGATATGCAGATTGTAATATTTAGGTGACTCCACCTTCAAGGGAGACTGGGTCTTCTAAAGTGGAGTCGGGTGGCAGGCCTCCACTTGTGTCCATGAGGAGTTGACGGGTCAGTCAACGGACCCCCAGGTTTTGGGGCGTCACGGCTTGGTATCGAGCTTAGGTATGCGAATACTGGGAGCTGGGTTGGGTGTCATACTGTGGGTGGTTTGATGTAGATATAGGTATATGGAAACCTATGGATGGTGGGCGGCGTGGTTGGGGAAGAGCATCACCACTGGTTGATGATGTGGGTTAGGTATGAGATTACCTAGGAAGGCACGAGATAAATTAGAACCTTGTGTGTTTTGATTATGATCATGTGATGGTATGATTGATGTTTATAGCATGTGTGATCAATTGGTTGTTTGGTGAATGGGTGTGTTTGCCATGTTGTAAATTAATTAATTGAAATGATGTGGTAGCTGGTGATTAGCACATGAATGCTAGCGAAAACTGTTGAGTGAATCTGTGTTTTAAAATTGGAATTGAGGTGAAAATAAATTTTATAAATTTATTGGATGAGGATTGAAAAATGGAGAAAAAATAAATTTTATAAATTTATTTAGTGATAAAATTATGAAAAAAAATGAATTTTAAGTGATTTTAGTGTTTTTCATGCTGGCGGAAATAATTGAAATTAATAATAATTATTGTGTGTATTGAAAAAAAAATGGTCTGGCTTCAAAATGAATCTTGCCGTTTCAGTGGGTTGGGCGCGGCCTGACACGGTCGTGGGGCGAAACGACCTGAGTGTTGTTGTTTGTTGTGTGGTGGGCGAAGCGGCGTGCGTCTTCAGGCGTGCGAGTAGTTTGGGCGTCTTGTATTTGAGACATGGTATTTGGTGCAGGAGGCGACGGCGTGAAATGTAGGCGATGCGTGACCTTCAGTGGTGTGCGAGTATGATCTGGCGTGAGCGACTGGCCAACCACCATGAAAAGCTATGGCAATATGGCTTGTTATGTATGAGACGTGAAGCTATGAAGCTGCTTTGTCTTGTCCCGAATGTGTCTGTTAAACCGAGTTAGATGTTTTAGTGCACGACTGATTTTGCTTTAGTTTGACTCGGTATTTTTCACGAGTCACTAAATGAACTCTTTGTTCATCTCAAATTTTCGAAAAAAAATAAAATAAAATATTTTAAATGAAATAAATCAATGGTGATAAAATTTTCGAAAAATAAAATTTTCAAAATACAAAATTTTGAAAATAAAAATTTTGTTGAAAACGATATTTCCCAACTGATTGATTGCGATATCACCAGCGATGGTGTGTATGATTAGTGTCTCGGGGCTGTGGTTATGCCTTAGAGATACTGTATTGGATTAACTACCATTTGAAATGGTGATTGCGCGGTAGTTGCGTAGGAAATTATATGCATGGTGAAATGCATATAGGAAAAAGGGTAAATACTAAGGTTATGGGTTATGACCTTAGGGATTTGAATAATGAAATGAACAGGGTACGTTTATACTCTCGCAATTGTTGACTAGCGTAGTGTTTAATTTGGATGCATCATGTTCATTCATTAATGCATCTTGTGTGATAGGTTTAGTCATTAAACTTCACGGCTTGGCATAGGGTTCGGGCCTTTAGAAAGCCGTAATATGATGGAAAATTTTTCCCTGAAAGTAGGGAGAGATTTGACTTTTTCTAGAGGTCGAGTTCTTGACAGACGTGGTGGACCTTAGGGTGTAGTGAACATGTTGGTTGTTGATTCTAGGACTTGACATGGATGAGATGACAACCATCGGGTTATAGTGGTGGACAGTAAGTAGGGTGTCCTTGCAGAACCGGTCTTTGGAGTTAGGTAGGTTACCTATACCTGTGGTTGGATGTGTAGGTCTGTGTGAATTTCGGGCTGAAATTCTTTTAAGAGAGGGAGAATGTGGGCAGAAATTCCAATTTACGGAATAAGGGCAAAATCGTAATTTTGATTACAAATTGTAATTAAGTTTAAAAAAATCCGTAATTAATTCTCTGAATGTCGGATGACAAAGCAGTTTGTGTTAGAATCGTCTCGTGAAATCTAGCTAGCATGTAAGAATTCGCAATTCTTTGAGACGGTCCAGTAAACCACGTTTTTCGAGCATCGCGTTTGGTGCCGTCAGCGGTTTCGATGCGACGAGAAAGGCATATGCTTATGTACTCATGTACCGTAAGTGGTTTAGTGAAATGATGAAAATGGACGGTAAATTAGTCTTGGGAATATCGGTCCCCGGTAAAAAGAAGGACATAAAGGTCATTAACTAAATCTTGTGACTAAATGACAAGATAGCAAACATGACTCATCTTCTTCAAAAAGGCAAAAGGGGAAAAACGTGAAATTCAATTGGAGATGCAGTAGGCGTGAGGAGGCAAAAATGGTGATTCTAGAGAGAGAGTCTCTGACTTCTTCTCTCTAGAAATACTGCCTTGATCGGGCTGGATTGGATTTCGACGAGACAGAAGAACGTTCTGCAGCGGACGTTTGCAGTGGACCACGAGGTTTGCGGTTTTAGCGCTCGAAGTGGGATTTTCTCCTACTTGCGTTTATTCTCATTTTTAAGGGTTTCGATGTTTCGGGTGGTTTGAGGCACGTGAGGCAGTTGATCGATCTGAAAACATGGGGCCAGAACTTAATGTAAATTCTTGGGGATTTTTCCCACCATCGTGGCTGTGAATTTGTGAAGGCTGTTTGTGTTGGAATTTTGTATTAAATGTTTGCTTTAAAATCATGTGATTGTATGGAAAAAGTAGGGAATGGTAGTAGGATCGGTCCCCAAACATGGGACCGGAATTGTGGAATTTTGGAGATTTTTGAGTTTGTCATTAATGATCGAGGAAGCTGATATGAGTGATATGGAATTTATGCATTAAATTTCTATTTTGGTGTTTATAAGATAGGAAATGGAATTTAAGAAATTCGGTTCCCGAAAAGTGAAAGCTAGAGATTGGACAATTGGAACATTGGACAGCCGCTGGCGGGTTTCGGGATGCATTTAAAGCAGTCCGGGGTTTCCTGTGTGAAATGGCCATAAGGTCCATTGTGTTTTGGAATTGAAGTGTGTTAGATGGCTTAGTATGTGTAGAAATTAATTCGGAGAGTTGGTCGATCAAAGGAATTAATGGATTAATGCTTAAAGGTTAACAAAATGACACCAATTATATGGAATTAAATTGTGTTTGTAAGCTCATTAGGCGAATTATGATTTGCTCGATTGAGCTAGATTGGGTGATGATTGATGTGTTGAATTACATCGTGTAATTGCATGGTGGATTAAAATATGCATATTGACATATTGTGTAAATGATTTTGAAAATGGCATAGCAGCATTTTCATATGCACTGTTAGCCTAGAATTAGGTGTGAGTGCATGACAAAGGCTATTTTGTAAACGGATATGTTTGCTGAAGGAATTTAAGGATGATATTAGGAGGAATTGGGTTGGGAGATGGGCGACGGATCATTTCGGATGAGGACGCGGCGTTTCGGGAGCTACCCAGCCAATTCACGCCGATGAATATTTGTACCGATCATTTGGTGACGCCTTTTCAGAACAAAAGATTTTGTTTGAAAATGATTATTTTCTCATACATGGCTTGAGCAAGTGTGAGTGAGTCGGTGATGACTCGTGACATGGGGTGGTAATCATGTGAACGCCGAGTAAGATCGTGTATTTGCGAGTGTCGTTGCTGACGTGCGCGGAGTGGTAGCCCACTTGGGCGATTCTCCTCTGAGCTTTAGCTCACCGTCGTGGGACCTTTATTTTCGAATTTTGAAGCGCTCGAGGAACGTCTCAATTTTGAGGTTGATTTTGAAGATGCGGTTTGTGGCTTGATGGTTTGGACATAGCATGTATTAGAATTGTAGATTTTAATATATGTTTGTATAAGCTAAAAGTGACCTCCAACTATTGAATTATTGGGAGATAATTGAAGAATAGTTGATAATTGATTTTGTAGTATTGGTTTATGAGCCCAGAGGCATTTTTACTCATGTTGGGATTATATTCCCATTTATTGGGCCCACTTGGGACGGTATATGCGATGCAAGTATTTGGGTGAAACTTCCCTTACAAGGAGACTTCTGCCTGTTTTGAAGTGGTGTCGGGTAACAGAGCATCCACTAGTATTCGCGGGTTGACGGGTCAGTCAACGGACCCGGAGTTTTGGGGCGTCACAATATATATAAATATCTGCCTGCTATAATGCCTCTATATCTACTCTGCTGTAAATATCTATATATAGATATTATATCTATATAGATTTATATATATATATATATATATATATATATATATATATATGAATATCTATATATAGATATATACATATACATCTATATATATATTTATATCTATATATATAAAATTTATATATCTATAAATAAAATATCTATATATAGATTTATATATCTATATATATAGATATAGATAATATCTATATATATAGATATCTATATAAAATTTATATATCTATAAATAGATATAGATATACATATATATAGATATATAAATTTATATATAGATATCTATATATATATATATATAAATATATATAAATCTATATATAAATATCTATATAGATATATCTATATACATCTATATATATAGATATATATATATATATATATATATATATATATATATATATATATATATATATATATACTCTCACTATATATATATATATAGATATCTATATATAGATTTATATATATAGATATATCTATAAATATCTATATATAGGCATAACTATATATATATATATATATATATATATATATATATATATATATATATATATATATATATATATATATAATTATCTATATATATATAAATATGTATATATACATATATAGATATCTATATAGATTTATATATATAAAATATATATATATCTGTATAATATATATATATATAATATCTATCTATTATCTATATATACTATATATATATATATATATATCTTATGTAGTAATCAGAGTGTCGGGTTAATACCATTGGCCTGCTAAATCTAAATGTCTCGTGTGTGAAACATACACTGAGTAATATAGCCACATAGGCTCATATCCATGCTAATAAAAACAAATATCTCAACTATATTCTCCTTGGTTTTTCATTTTGTTCTACAAAGATTTATACATTTTTTACAAAATGTTTTGCCAAAGCCATTTAGACTTTCTTCTCAAAGGCTTCTGCCCTGCTAAATGTCATCTCCACTGGATAGTCTGTGCACGAAAGGGGGTCCCACGACGAGGTGACCAATGTCCAGTAGAAAATTCTCCTACAAGGATTCTTGCCCACCTAAATCATATACAATGGCATATATAAACAATGAATCACATTCCATACAATTACTACTCTATATGAAATGTCTATAACATGCATGAATGCAACCCTCAATACTTTCGTGACCCATCATCCCAGGCTACCTCACACTTGGAATGCGCGTGACTAAAACTGTCACACACCATGACTAAACCATTTGGACACCCTCAATTTTATTTATCAAAAACTGATTTTGATTCTTTTCCTTTATTTTGTGGAGCAGCGGTTAGGGTTTACAGTAGGGCCTTGTACGCCTTTTTCAACATTTTCACGAACTTGCATCGTCGGGTTCATGTCTAGCAGTAGAATAAGCGGTGGGACTTTCACCACAGGGGATCTACCCTGACTTGCTCCGCCCGAAACATATGATTTATGTTTGGTCATTTACCTGTGAATCTCTGTGGACTTTGTCCCATTTTCCAGGCTTCAAGACCCGCTCCACTTAAACCTTGATGAATAAACCTTTCCTGCACCCACACGGGCGGCCGCGATGTGGCCGTGCATATGAAATACATGATGCTGTGCATTTCCTCTGTGTTACATGCATGAGAAACTGGCTTTATGGCTGTTACAAACCATGGAAAATTATAATTTATATATAATCTACCTGCATACAAAACATATTAATACATCAAGCATGCATCAACCTGCTTATTTCCACACCTTGCATGTTATTCGAAACAAGCCATAACACACAACAAGGTCTCAACTTGGAACCATTCAGCAGGGTACCTCCACGGCCCCTTCACAAACATGAACCATATTGGTTCAATCATTGTCACCTCATCAACAAATCACAACATCTAAAACTTTCGGTTCTAGTAAAATCCCTAACTTTCCAGTCATGCAATAGGTCATGAAGTCCCTTTATAATTGGGAAGCTGGAACTGAATTCGCGGCCTCTCATGGCCTCAAGCAGCTACCATTATAAAGCCTTTAGGCTAAAAAGTAAACCAAGTAGGAAAATATCTGCCTCTTGGAAGTTGAAGAAACTCCCAGCCTTAGGAGTCCACGCGTTGTCCTCTGCAGCCTAGAACACTTCCACTTCTTGTCTCGAAAGAATCCAGACGGTCGGGATCTCCTACTAACCTAGAGAAGGAAGACTCTCTCCACTAAAAATGGGAGAACAAACCATACGCATCCACTTTCCTTTCTTCTTCTCCACGTTTGCCTTCCTTTTCCTTTATTCTTTACTTTTCTTTCTTTTCTTTTTCTCTTCTCTCCCTCTCATCTTCCCTTTCCATTTTCTCCTCATTTCTCCTTTCTGCTTTTCTCCTTTGGTCCTTTTCTCCCCCTTTTGGAGAAATCTTCATCCGTTCAAAGGAGAAATTGCCTCCACTTCACGACCAAGGTGTGGCTCTCCACTTTTCCCATAATTTTCTTTTTCTTAATGCCGCTTTTGTGACATCATGCACCACATGGCATCATATGGGCCATGGAATCCCTTCTCCCACATGGCTTAATTGTGAGCCACTACTTTTGATGCCAAATTAATGCCTTCTATATAGTTGCCCGGTAATACACTTTATGGAGCAAGCTAATTTACGGAATAAAGGAACAAAATGTGTTTTAATTACAAAATTATGTCTGATTAAAGTCAGTAATTAATTCTCTAGGTCTTGGATAATGAAAGCAGTTGTACCGTTGGAATCGTCTCTCATGAGAAATCTAGTTAACACGTAAAATTTCATAATTTTAAAGAGACGATTGGAATTCGACACGTTTTCGAGCATCGCGTTTCGAGGTCGCGTAAATCTAGTTCGATGCGACGAAAGTCACATATAACATGCTCATGTACCATAAGTGGTATGGTGAAATGATGAAATTGGAAGCGAGATAGTCTTAGAATATCCGTGAGAAGAGGGACATAATGGGTATTATGGAAGTTGATTTTTAAGTCATAAAAGACAAAAGCAGTGATAGTAATTCATCTCCCTCATTTTAGTCAAAAAAAAAAAAAAACATTAGGAAGCCATTTTTTAGGTAATCTGAGGCGCTCATTGCAGAAAACTTTTAGAGAGAGGGCTTCTCTCTAGATTTGCAAAGAATCTGGCGAGACCGGTGGTCTTGACACGAAGGAGCGGTTCTGGGCGACTCTGGTGATGCGGGTTACAGTTTTTGACAGCCAGAGAGGGTAGGATTTTCTCCTACTTGTTTTATTCACATTTTTTAGGGTTTTCAATGTTTAGGTTAATTTGAGGCGTGAGGGCCGTTGATCGAATCTGAAACATGGGACCCGAATTTATTGGAAATTGTTTGGGTTTTTGAATAGCATTGGCCTTGAGAAAAATCGTGGAGGTACATTTGGGTGTCAATGTTGCTTTAAATCATGTATTTATATTACAGGTCGGGAATGGGCCAGCTTGATGGCCTAAAACGGGACCGAGAAGTGTTGAGGAATTTTCGGAGGAAGAATGGAGGCGGCCAGTATTTGCTGCAGTATTGTTGAAATTTGTTTGGGAGTGGGTTGGTTTAACTTGTGTATTAAATGGTTGTTTGGTATGCATTCGGGCCGGGGGTGTGACGCCCCAAAACCGGGGATCCCGTTGACTACCCGTCGACCGCGAATACAAGTGGAGATCGGGTTGCAGACGCCACTTGAAAAGTGGCGAAGTCTCAGCATGGAACCTGCCCAGATACATCACACAAGTAAGCCTGTCTGACGGGTCCAGTATATCACCGATATATATATCAATATGGCCACTTGGCCCATAGCGATTACTCAATATGCATATCAGACTATATCGATAGTTTCAAGAGTTAATAAACTACTCTTATACAATCGTATATTAAACTTAAGGAGTTCTAATACATTTAAACATCCATGAAACCACATTTCAGGCTTTCTTCTAGGCCTTCGGCCTGCAGAGACGGCGATCTCCTCATACGCTCCTGCACCTGTAAAGGATCCTGACGGGGTGAGTAAAGCTCCCGATGGGAGAATCATGCAGTGGGCCTCACCGCCCCAAGTGCGGTCTGATGTTCCAGTAAACACGAACAAACGGAAATGCATGATCTTTGCTTGAATGTCTACATGACCTTCAGTCCAGGAGTCCTCAGAGCTCTCTTTCGCCTAAGCCTTGTGTAGAAATTATTACATTTATTAGTGGACAACCCTCCGATGAATATATATCAATTGGGCCGCTCAGACGATTGATATATTGGCCCTGTTTGTGGACTACCCTCCGATGAATAAATATCAAGCCCCGAACTCAGAGCGGTTGATATATTATTTAGTTTGGACTACCCTCAGATGAATAAATATCAAGCTGGGCGGCTCCGTGGTTGATTATATTATTTAGTTTGAACCTCTCCAGATAATTGACATTTTAGACTACCCTCGAGCCTTGTTTCTCTAGACTCATCTCATGCACTAACTCCACATATTCCTGGTGTTCCAGTGCATATGGAATGCATGTATGCTAGTTCCAATTCAGTCTAATCACATGCAAATATATAAGCATGAATATACTCGCATAAAAATTAAATCACACAAACATGTTATGTAATTATCATTTCACACATCAAAATTAGCTCTGTAGAGAACATGTTAACAGCAATTGATTAAATTACTTAACCAAACACATAATTTCACGAAAATATATTCTTAGAACCTTTATTCGGGAATAGTAGAGCTCTCAGTTACTATTCGAAAAATCTAAATCAACGGTTCTGCCGTGACCGCAGAATCTGACCATTCCCGGCCCAATGCATACCAAAACAAGCATCTAATACACAATTAGACAAAATGCACTCAATTGGCCCTAAAGAGCGGCCAGCAGTGGAGAGCTGTGACACCCAGCCGGGGGTCCCATTGACTCACAGTCGACACAACGAAAGGCTGTATGTCTCATATCATGAGACCCGCACATGAGTAAAATAGCTGATAAGGGACCATCATCACGCAATCCATACGATTTACAAGACCATACATTTCTAGATGCAAGAGTTATTACATCACTCTAATACAAAACATATATTAAAACTAGGTGGATTTACAATATATACCTGAATAAAAGTCAAGGCCACGGTCAGGCCCGCTTGCAATCTAGGCCTCCTAAGGCGTCGATGCAGCATGCTGTCACACCGTACTGAAAGGGGTCCCCACGGCGGGAATGAGCTACTTGTGATGAAGATAAATCCCATAGGTATTTCTACCTAGGTGCACATGCAAATGATCATTTCATGATCAAACCCCTACAGCAATCCGTTGCATACATGTTATCCTATCATGGAAAAATCTACATGCATGTATGAGGCGACCCAACGTACATACATTGCAAATGCAGGGTGACCTGAGCCTACCACTAACATGAGTGCAATGGGAAATCAATTGCTGAGTCGAATTAAGAACTCCTAGCTCACAACTCACAGTCCTATGTGATATTTATTTGATACGTTTCGTGTCTTTTTGAACCTTGAACTTTTCGAGGGTCTCACCGCGGTCTCTTACACCCTCAGGCATTTTGGGGCTTTCCACTTGGGTGAATCATTGTCTAACCAGGTTTCGGGTTTTTCACTGGGAGGTATCTATCCCCCTTGCTACGTAGACACATTTATTTTCCATCTTCGTTTAACTATGGAACTCAATTTGACTTCGTCCCATTCCCGAGCCCACATGATTCAACACGAATCTGCGGTGCCAAATCGGTACCATGTACTTCTCTCTTGTAATGTGGTGTTCTGTACACAAATCACCATGCCCTTACACTCGAACCCATGACCAATGTATGAAAACCTCTACACTTGGACATTCTACACCGTACACTATGTGTGTATGAATATCTTTCACGTATGCAATACTACAACATTTCGCTATATTTAACATACATGCGGTCATGTTAATATTCATAAATAGTCGTACATCACATAAGCATGCACCTAACGATTAGTTCGAAAATTCTTCATGTTAATATTCACAGTGCGCATGTTATTCATGGTTATCGGTTCCATGAAAATTCTGCATGTTAACATTCACAATTCTAAATTAATATTCCTGATTACGCATGTTATTCATCGAGTGTCAGGTTCGAAAAATTACGCATGTTAATCATGCATGAAAGCCCATAAATTGCATGTTTTTCATGCATACAAAAATACACCAAACTAAGTTTTCTTCGATTATAAAAAAACACAAGACAATGCATGTTAGTCATGCATCTGAGGATACCTGTGAGGTTTGTTTGATCTAAAACCTAAAACATTCTGCATGTTAGTCATGTATGAAGCCCATAAAATTCATGTCAACCGTGCATACAATAATACACAAAACTGAGTTTCTTCGGTATAAAAACGCCCCAGGAACATTACGCATGTTAGTCATGCATACAAGGATACATCAAAGCGAGTTTTCTTTTTATCTAATAACCCAAAACATTACGCATCTTAGTCATGCATGAAAGCCCAGAAAATTCTGCATGTTTGTCATGCATACAATACTACACCCAGTTGAGTTTTCTTCGAGTCTAAAACCAAGAACATTACATGTTGGTCATGCATGAAGGATACACAAAGCGGGTTTTCTTTGATCTAAACACCCAAAAACGTGCGCATGGAAGCCCGAGAAAATTCTGCATGTTTTTCATTCATACAATACTACACCAGTTAGGTTTTCTTAGGTCTAAAACCTAGAACATTCTGCATGTTGGTCATGCATGAAGGATACACAAAAATGAGTTTTCTTTGATCCTAACACTGCAAAAACATTACGCATGGAAGCCCCGAGAAATTTCTGCATGTTTTCATTCATAAAATAATATACCAGTTAGGTTTCTTAGGTCTAAAACCTAGAGCATTACGCATGTTGGTCATGCGCGAAAAGGATACAAAGCGGGTTTCTTTGATCTAAACACCCCGAAAACGTGCATGGAAGCCCGAAATTTACGCATGTTTTTCATTCCTTAAAATAATACACCCAGTTGAGTTTTCTTGATGCAAAACCTAGAACATTCTGCATGTTAGTCATGCACATAAGGCCACCAAGCCCGAGTTTTCTTTGATCTAAAACCCCCCGAAACATTACGCATGCTAGTCATGCATGAAAGTATAAATTACGCATGTTTTTCATGCATCGATGATACACAATGAGTTTTCTTTAATTAAAAACCGGAAAAAAAAAAAAGCGGCGTAATATGACATCACAATTTAGGATCTTCAAACCAGAGAAAATTCAGCAAGTACAACATCAAAAATTCAGTCTTAAAACCCGAGAAAATTGACATGGACAACATCACAAATTCGGTCTTAAAACTTCGAGAAAATTCGGTATAGACTGACATCCACCAAATTCGGTATGTTTTCATTCAAGCAATCGCGAAACTCAACCATATGCCATTTCCGGCCCCAAGCCAGAAATAACCAAGAGGAAGATCTCACCTCTTGAAGTGTGTAGGATCAGTTCTTGATCCACCCAAATGCGAAACAATGGAGGAAAAAACTTCCCTCCTCCTTTCTCCCTTTCTTTCTTACTTCTTGTTTTCTTTTCTTCCTTTCTTCATTTTCTTTCTTTCTTTCTCTCTTTTCTTTCTTCTCTTCTTCTCTACGAATTGTTTGCCATCTCTCCTCAAACTACCAAGTTGGTTTGACCTAGGGAGCCCACCTAACATCCATTTGTTTGACATAGGTCAACCGAGACAGTGTTCTCCATCTACAACCTGACCACTTTCATGCTCGTGCATGAGGGTGGCTTGACATTGGCTCCACTGACTCATGCGAGCCACAGGGCTTTTTGACACTTGGCCATCCGCGTGCCAAAATTGTCTCCCATCTAAATTCGCCACATGGCACCCATGATTGGCAGTTCCGTCTTGAAATACGTGCAAAACGTTAGTCTCGAATTCGGTAGCCGGTTCGTTTAGTTGTGGAATTGTGAGATGATTCTAGCAGTGTGTCAGTTTAGGTCATCAGGAGTCTGAAAATATCTAGGGTTTTTGTGCATAAGTTCGGGTAGAATTATCAGTCGCTCATTTTCAAAATTTTTGTTTTTTTATTTTTTTAGGGTTTCACGGGGCTTGGTCATGGGGCTCCACTTCTTCAAATTTCTATAAGTTCGGTCCCGAGTTTTGGGACCGATCCAACGACCCTCATGGCCTCATTCCAGGCGAAACATTAGTAAAACATTTAAAATGGGAGTAAAAACTCAAGTAGGGAGAAAATCCTGCCTCCCAGGAGTTTGAAGAAACTCCCAGATCCGGGATCACGCGTAACTTTGTCCCTTTGAGTAAGAACATTTATCCTTCTTGTCCCGGAGCCCGCCAACGGTCGGATCTTCCGTTATTCTATAGAGAAGCACTCTCTAAAAAGCTCTCAAACCCGGCTCACTGCATCAAAAAATGGAATTCGTTTTTGCCTTGGTTCCTTTAAGAAGACAAGTCACTATTTATAATTTGGCTTTTAGTGACTTAAAATCAAATTCTATAATGCCCATTATGTCCCTCTTTTACCAGATTTGATATTCGGCACTACTTCGGTCGTCCATTTTCATTATTTCTCTACTAATACCACTTATGGCACATGATTACGTGTTATATGTGACTTTCGTCGCATCGAAAATCGTTTCACGGCACCCGAAACGCAATGCCTCGAAGAACGTGCCGACTCCAACTGTCTCGAAAAATTACAAAATTTTACGTGCTAGATTTCGAGATTCAACGGTACAATCCGTTTCATCATCCGAGATCTAGAGAATTAATTTCGGATTTTTAACCGAAATTACAATGTTGTAATCGAAATTACGATTTTGCCCTTATTTCAGAAATTGAAATTTCTTGGGTCTTACATTCTCCCCTCCTTAAAAATAATTTCGTCCCGAAATTCGAAACGATCTTTATCAAACACATGCATATGCAACGTGCACTATATCATGCATGTAAACTAGTCATTTAAATCTTAAGCGACCTTAAACTAAACTATCTCTTCAGCGAGAAGGGATAGGTGGCGAATGGAGTGTCTTCGGGCTCCCCGCGTTCAAACTCCTCACTCCCGCAGGTCTTGCGTGCATAAGAGAGCGATCCACGGCTGTCAGTACCTCACGGTCCTCCTCGAGGTCCATCGGTGTCGACCTCGATCTATCCTCGATCCACCTCATGGCCGGATGCAGGTATACTCCGGGCATGGGCGTGAAATACCTCTCGGACACGACATGCGGCGGTAATGCCCGAGCCGATGCGCAATGGTACCTATCCTCTCGAGTATCTCGAAGGTCGATAAACCTCGGCGATAGCTTCAGCGCTTAGGGCACGACCCCTCCCCCTCTTGGGGTATCACCTTCAGAAGGCGTGATCACTAACCGTTCCGAACTCTAAGGATCGACGTCGTACATACCGCGCAGCTCTGTGGCTCACGGCGGGTGACGGCGTCATAGCTCACCTTCTCAGAGGTGTCTCTTAATCAAATCCGGACCCGTGATGGATCTCTCTCCCACCTCGGTCCATCCTAACGGTGACCTACATGGCCTCCCATCCAATGACTCATATGGTGCCATTCGTACACTCGCCTAATAACTGTTGTTGTAGGCGAATTCCATAAAATAATTGTCTACCAACATGATCGGGACACATGTTCGCAATATGCCCTCTATACCGTGTGTCCCCTTGCCATAACCCTACACCACCCTTGCTAGGTGTGTAGCAGCTCAACCTCTCGAGGTCACAATCGCGACAATCAATGGATACGTCAGCTCAATCCATGCCATGCGCGATACTCCATTTACCAGACCGCCATCATTAACAACTTTGAGCGATTTCGGTATCGACCCTCGAGTCACCCCAGAGCTCTATCACTCAACTCTAAGTCTGCGTCTTGGGTGTCTTGTGTCTTCATCTAAGACTGTAACTGAAAGCACGCCAGAGCTCTTACATTTCTGATTCAACTATGAGTCTCATTGGGCGTAGTCACAGAACCTTCGACCACGCTCACCATGAGTGGCGACCAAACCATACTGTTTACCCCTCGGGTCCACCATGAGTAGAATCCCGAGAGAGATCTCATTCATAGTCCCGACCTATGGGAGGTCAACTCTCTACATCTAGGGAAGAACATCTGCTTGGCTTCTCCTAGGCGCCAACCTCCCAAGCCCAGCTCGATGTGGGTGTCGGGTATGACAATCGGCTAAGGTCATAGATGCCCGACAACGATGGTTGTCAACTTATCCATGTCAAACTTTGACATCAACAACCAATCGTCTACCACCCTAAGGTCCACTAAACCTGGCTGCGTAACTTTGATATGTCACGACTTGACCCACACTCGGCACTCTTTGGCTTTATATGTGCCTCTTGAAAGTACTTGTATAGCACCAGCTGAATCTAGTTCCTCGGCCGTACTAGGGTGTGGAGAACATTGCTCTCTATCATGTTCGGCTAGTGGGTGCATTGTCCACAGTCTTAGGATCCCTATCTGCAGGAAATCCCGTCACTCATCTCGATCCTATTTTTGAATCACGGGAAACTAGTGTGAAGCCAGAGATCATACGCACTCTTCCTGACCCAGGAAAGGCTGATCCCCCTCTTGCTACCAACACCCGTGCAAGTGTTCCAAGTATCCTCAATCTCTCTCTGGTCGGTCGTCCCTGACCATGGAGTTAAGCCATCGTGACGAAATCTATGATCTTTGCCGAATGAATGACTTGACGTTCTCGCGTCTCTGTAATACCTAGCCAATCCCAAGAATTACTTATCTCGAAGATTGACATTCGATCTGCTCTCCCGACGCATCCTTGCCTCAACCTTCTCTAGGTCGTGTACTCAGTGTGAGCACCACCCCATTCCCGAAAAATCTCACCTCGGTAATGGCTTCGCATAAGACTTAAGCGTCTATTGATGGTCTCTTAACGGTGAAAAAATCCTCAAGTGATATAGTAACCCTCGGCGGGGTAGATCAAAAATGTCATCTACGAAGACTACGACAAACTGATCTAAATAGGGTTGGAATACCCTATGCATGAGGTCGTGAATCTTCTTTGGCGCGTTCGTCGATCAAAGGGCATCCTGCGTAGCTCAAAGTGCCCATGATGTCCTAAGCATTTGTCTTAGGATGTCTGTCTCCCCAACCCTCGGGCGATGGTAACCGGTGCGAAGGTCTATCTTGGAGTAGACTCAGCATCTCTCAGCTTGATCAAAGCCAATTCATGGTCTGTGATGGAGTAGATTCTTGATCGTAACCTGTTATTGTTTGTAGTCAATGCACGGTCGAGGAGCCAGTCTTTCTTTATAAAGCGAGCGGGAGCGCCCCATGGTGAAGTCTCGGTCTAATGAACCCTTGTCGATGGTTCTGTAGCTGGACTCACGGTTCTGCTGACTCGGCCCGGTGCGTCATCGCGGGCCATGGCGATGGTTGAATATCTCGGTGTAACTCAATGCAGAGTCACCACATCCTATCGCGGAAATAGTCGGGTAGCTCATCACGGAAAACATCCACACATTTGCACTACTCGAGGTAGATCCAAGCGATCTCTCCCTCCTCCTACAGGAGTAAGGCGCTAGCCAACCATGACTACCCCCGACACTTGGTTTGCATTATCTTTATGCGGGGCAAAATATCGTGCTTGCCCCCGAAATACAACGAGTGCGGAGTCACATTGTTGTGGCGGTAACTCTCCTGGCTGGGTCTATAACAGCCTGTGGCTATCTGACGATCATCTCACCCGGGATGACGTCGAACTCGACATGTCCAATCCGCGGGTCCTTTGTGAGTAGAGTCCTCGAGATCTCTAACTCATGACTCGACCCTATCATTCTTATTCTCGCCTAATCCTGGGAGAACTCACAACAACTCTCTCAGTCTCTAGGGTCCTTGCCCATTCCTCCATATTTGGGCCTCATTCTCTAGCTAGAACGCAGCTAGTCTAATCCGGGTCGCGTCAGAGGTAATCTCCATAGCCTCTAACACTTTCTCGTTCTGCATGAACCAATGGTCTGTCACCATCGGGTCTCCTCCCCCTGTGAATGTCGGAGGATGATGCGCCCTAAACCTCTAGGGGTTACTAGGGTCTCACGACACGCTATGCTAGCACGTGCGATATGACCACTACAACACCTACGGCCTCTGAGGCCTCTTGTCCAATCTTGGCGGCTGGTCAGTGTCGGTGGTGCTGACCAGTGCCAGTGGGCGCCCTCTATGTCCTCGTCTCGACTAACCATCTATACCAGTTAGTAAACAATAGTCATAATTTTCATTTAGGTCTAACTGGTAATCACGGTGCGAGTTCATGGGCTTGGCGGCCATGGGCGACCCGTTCATTTTTCACAAGTGGCGGTAAATTTCAACCACTCGATTTATTTATTTTGATTAGGTTCTATGCCCTTTTGTTCATTTCATGATTCAAATCCTAAGGTCATTACTCATAACCTTAGTATTTACCCTTTTTCCTATCACATCATTTCTACATAAATATAATTTCCTCACGCAACTACCGCCTTGATCACGATTTCAAATGGTAGTTATCGTCTGATGTCTACAGAGCTGTGACCACATTTTAGAGACACTAATCATACACATAAATCAGTGTATACATTGTCCTTGCATTCTGGTAATGCAAGGCAATCCTGACTGCATTTAAAATATTGTTTTTCAACAAAACTTTATTTTGAAAATTTTATTTTGAAAATTTTATTTTTAAAAATTTTATCAAATTTTATTTTATTTTTTTCAAAAAAAAAAAAAAAAATTTCCCGATTAATGGAGTCAACGTTCTTTGTTCTTGATTACTATTCACGGTTTCTTGTTCATGATTACTATTCACGGATTAACGTTTCATAATTCTTGTAGACTATTCTTGTTGTCCTGTCTGGTGTATTCTTGACACACTTTTCCACACACTTTATATTGCATTATTACTTGATACAATTTCTGCAATACACTCTCAACCTCCCATCTTACGATACAATCCCTTAGCCATTGAGTCCTGGCCACTTTTTTGTATTGTGACTGGCCTCCCTCAAGCCGGGCCACCTTCCGGCTACTTGTCTAGCAGTGTATTGCTGATACAATTCATGCGGCTCAATCCCTTGCAGTATAAATCCCTCTGTTACAATGCAATTACACAAGCCTCGATCACAATACAAAATATTGTATTTGCAATATAAATAACCCTCATTCTCTTTTCTCTCTCATATTACAAAAGCGTATTTTAATAGAAATTTTTTCAATAATTATGGCTGGCGATAGCCAAAAGCGATTACTGCTCAAAATTTTTTTTCTTTTTATTTTCGTCATTTCGGCCAATTATGAAAAATCACTAAAATCACTAAAAATCATTTTTTTTTTGTTTCATTTTCTTGGACACTCAAATAAATTTCTAAAAAATTTATTTTCTTCTTTCTGATTCACCTTCACTTAAAAATCCTAGAAAATTATTTTCTCCTCCTCTCGACAGTAAATTTATAAATTTATTTAACTTTAAGTTTCCTTGAAAATTTCTCATAATGTTTATAAAAATTTATTTCTTCTGATTCCCATCAAACCATTTATTAAAAATTTATTTTCCTTCATTTTATTCAGGTTTGTACAACATACCCTCCCGAACATTTTAAAATATTTCTTAACTCATCTATGTGCTAATCACCAAGCACAACATTATAACACATTACAAACCATGTTATACACACAATCACCAATTCATTCACAAAATCACACAAAACACATCAACACATGTGCGTGAAGTGTCTAGTTTTGTTAAAGTGATTTTCCTAGGTAATCTCGTACCTACCACTGCCTTACCAGACCACACCACAGTGGCGGCGATGTTCTTACATTTCATAGCCTAAGCCCAAATTTTCTATCCATAGGTTCCCATATACTATACTTCATCAAACACCTAGTGGTGATGGATGCAGGCTTGGGGCTCCACAGGTACTCGGTATACCTAGCTCGATACCAAGGCGCGGCCCAAAACCAGGGGTCGGGTTGACTACCGAATCGGCCAGCGGAATACAAGTGGAGGTCGAGTTACCCGGCGCATCGGAGGGGCAGGCGGGGTCTCGCGCTGTAGAGCTCACCCAAATACATCACTGCGCCAAACTTTGTCTGAACGGTCAATATATCGCGATATATGTATCGATATGGCCACTTGGCCTGCTTGATACTCAATATGCATATCCAAACTATATCCATAGTTTCAAGGTTAATAAACCTCTTTACAATAGCATCTTAAACAAGGTTCTAATACATTTAACATAAACAAGCCACATTTCGTTTCTTTCTCTGCTCGACCTCTAGAATGGCCAGATCTCCTCATACGCTCCTGTACACGTAAGGAGGGGATCCCCGACGGGTGAGCTAAAGCTCGGTAGGAGAATGCGCCCTAAGTGGGCTGCTCACCACCCTAGGTACAGTGCAGTGTTCCCGAAATATAAACACACATTCAAGCAAATGCATGATCTGCCCAGATGTCTGCATGACTAACTCAGGATAAAGTCCTCAGGCTCCTCTCACCTTCACTTTAAGCCTTGTATGAGAATTATTGTGTTATTAGTGGACAACCCTCCGATGAATATATATCAATTGGGCCGCTCCGACGATTGATATATATTATTGACCCCAATGATTCTAGATGAGATAATATCAAGCTGATATTTTCCGATGATTTGATATATTATTTAGTTTAGATTTCTCAGATAATTGGCGTTTAGACTACCCTCAGAACCTTGTTTCTCTAGACTCATCTCATACTAACTCCTATATTCCTAGGATGTTCCAGTTACATATGGAATCACATGTATGCTAGTTCGGTCGGTCCCAATCACATGCGAAAATATATAAGCATGAATATACTCGCATAAATTAAATCCACAAACATTATATAAAATTGCATCATTCCACACACATCAAATTAGCTCTCTTGGGCTAATGTTGAACCTAAACAATTCGATTCGAATTACTTAACCAAACACATAATTTCACGAAAATATATTCTTAGAACACTATTTCGGGAATAGTGAAACCCTCGGTTACTATTCCCGAAAAATCACAAATCAACGGTTCACCTTGTGAACCCGCAATCCACGGCCATTCCCGGCCCAATGCATACCAAAACAAGCATCTAATACACAATTAGACAAAATGCACTCAAACAGCCCCTAAGGCAGCCGTGGAGCAGTCATGGGTTGCTCCACTTTTCTTCCAAAATTTCTATAAGTTCGATTGGTGCAGAATGATCAAGCAACCCCTCGGCCTCATTCAACGAAACATTGGTAAAACATTTTAAAATAGGGTAAAAACTGGGAAGTAGGAGAAAATCCTACCTCGAGGAGTTTGAAGAAACTCCCAGATCCGGAGTCACGCGTAGCTTTGTCCGCGTGAGACATTTCTCCTTCTTGTCGGGGCAGCCAGCGGTCGGATCTTGGATTATTCTAGAGATAGCACTCTCTCTCTCTAAAAACTCTCAAACCCAAAGCTCCACTTTGCATCCAAAAAATGGAATTCACGTTTTTGCCTTGGTTCCTTTAAGAAGACAGATCCTTTGTTCTTGTTGGCTTTTTAGTGACTTAAAATCAAATTCTATAAAAATGCCCATTATGTCCTCTTTTACCAGATTTGATATTCCGACCTTACTTGGTGATCCATTTTCATTATTTCTCTATCGCACCACCCATGGCACATGATTACGTGTTATATGTGACTTTCGTCGCTATCGAATCGTTTCACGGCACGGCTTGTAATGCCTCAGCGTGCCAACTCAGCGTCTCGGAGAAAATTACAAAATTTTACGTGCTAACTAAATTCGGCGAGCGATTCAGCGGTACAATCCGTTCATCATCAGAGATCTAGAAATTAATTCGGATTTTTAACGAAATTACAATGTTATGTCGAAATTACGATTTTGCCCTTAATTTAGAAGTGAAATTTCGTGGAGGTCTTACGAGGAATGGCCGTGGATTTTGGGTTCCTTTGGTGAGCAAGCTGTTTGTGATTTTCGGGGAATAGTAAGCGAGGGTTTCACTATTCGAATCTTCTTTGAAAATATATTTTTCGTGAAAATAGGTGTTTGTGTGTCGTTAATTATTTAACAGATTATTGTGATTATTAGCCACTGTGAGCTAATTTTGATGTTTTGAAGTGATAATTGCAACATGTTGTGTGATTTAATTTTTATGCGAGTATATTCATGTTATATATTTGCATGTGATTCTTGTAATGGGATTGGCGTACATGCATTCCATATGCACTTGAACATCCTGGGATTATAGGAGTTAGTGCGAGATGAGTCTAAGAGGAAAAATGGTCGGAGGGGTAGTCTAAAAATATTAAATGATCGGAAGGTAGTCGAACTAAATAATATATCAGCGGTCGGGCGGCCAGTTGATATTTATTCATCCCGGAGATGAATCCTGAACAAACTAAAAATATCAATCGTCGGATTGATTGATATTCATCGGATAATCCCACGGTGGTAATATATCAATCGTCGGGCTGACTGATTGATATATATATACATCGGAGTTGTCCACTAATCATCGATAATTCTCGTACAAGGCTTGGCGGGAGGGTGTGAGGAGAGTCGGTGAGACTCGGGATCTGAGTTGGTCATATAGGCATTAGTGGATCATGCATTTGCTTGAATGTGTGTTAAAATTGGAACATTACCTTTGCGCTTAAGGTGGAGTAGCCCGCAGAGCGATTCTCTCTTGAGCTTTAGCTCACCCGGGTAAGTGGATCCCCCTTTTCAGTGCAGGGGTGTGCGGAGACGGCCTCGTCTGAGCGGTTAGAAGAAGCGAGTTGTGGCTTTTGGTGACTTAGTACATATATTAAGACACCTAATCTTAATAACATGTATTGTTTTAAAGTAAAAATATTAACTCTTGAAACTATTGGATATAGTTGGATATATTGTGTTGAAATGCAGTTGATGGGCCCAATTAGGTAGTATTGGACTATATATGTGCATATATTGTTGATTGGGACAAATAATTTGGGTTTATACTAGTTTTTGTATTTGGGTAGAGCTTCCCACGTACAAAGGAGACTGCACTTAGATTTTCGTAAAAAAAAATGTCGGGTCGCCCAGAACATTCCGCAGTGTCCGTAGTTGTGGTGATCAACGGACCCCCGGGTTTTGGGGCGTCACACCCTTAACTTGCCATGTGTCATCAGGCCTTGCATACTCGAAAAAACGTGATCCCGACCACCTCGGGAATCCAAACGAGGTCGACGTGGTAGCTAGAACCACGTGAGACGAATTCAACGGAGGGAAGTCGGTTTAGATCATCAGGATTTAGAAAAATTCGGATTTTTGCTTAGAAATTTATTTAGCGCTGTCCAAAATCTTGGATTTTTACGGGATATCATGATAACTATATGAAATATATATACATATCTATATAGATATATAGACTATCTATATATCTATATATATATATAGATATATAGATTTATATATCTATATATATATATATATAGATATATAGATGTATATAGAATATATCTATATAGATATATCTATATATATATATATATATATATATATATATATATATATATATATATATATATATATATATATATATATATATATATATATATATCTATATAAATATATCTTTATATAAAATAATAATATATATATATATATATATGGTATATTGTATATGAATATGTATATATCTATATATATAAATCTATATATAGATATATATATAGATATATACATATCTTATATATATAGATAACTATATATATATATATATATATATATATATATATATATATATATATATATACTCTATATAGATTTATATATATTTATATATATATATATATATATAAATATCTATATATATAGATATATAGATATCTATATATCTATATATATATATAGATATGTATATAGATATATCTATATAGATATATCTATATATATATATATCTATATACATCTATATATATAGATATGTATATATCTATATAGATATATCCATATACATCTATATATATAGATATGTATATATATATATATAGTTATCTATATATATCTATATATATAAATCTATATATAGTTGCTTTAAATCATGTAGTTGTATGGAAAAAGGCCGGGAATGGGCAGTAGGATCGAATCCCCGAACGCATGGGACGAATTGTGGAGGCCACGGAGATTTTTGGGGTGTCGTGACGATCCGGAAGCTGATAATGGGGCGATGTATGGAATTTATGCATTGAATTTCTATTTTGGTGTTTATAAGATAGGAAATGGGTAGAAATTCGGTTCAAGTGAAAGCAGAGATTGAATGATGAAATTTTGCCAGAGTGGGCGGCCAACTGGCGGGTTTCGGGGCGGTAAACGATCCAGGGTTTGTGAAATGGCCATAAAGGTCCATGTGTTTTGGAATTGAAATTGTGTGAATTGAATGGCTTGGTATGTGTAGAAATTAATTCGGAGGATTGGTCGTCGAGAATTAATGGATTAATGTAAGGGTTAACAAAATGACACAATTATATAGGTCATTGTGTTTGTAATACATTAGGCAGAGATTATGATTTGCTCAATTGAGCTAGATTGGGTGATGATTGATGTGTTGAATTACATGCGTGTAATTGTAGTTGATTGAAAATATGCATATTGACATATTGTGTAAATGATTTTGAAAATGGCAAGCCATTTTCATATACACTCATTAGCCTAAGTGGAGTGTGAGTGCATGACAAAGTATTACATTAAAAAACGGATAATATGTTTGTGAAAGGAATTTCACAGGATGATGTCAGGAGAGGTAGGTTGGGAGAGATGGTAAACCAGTCGTTTCGGATAGGGACCATGGCTGTTTCGGAGGAGTGCAGCCGATTCACCTCGGAGGGTAGTCCGTATTTTACGAATATTTGAGTAGTATATTTTTCAAGAACAAAAGTTTGTTTTGAAAATGATTATTTTCTCATACATGGCTTAGGCAAGTGTGGTGAGTCGGTGAGGACTTGTGACATGGGGTAATCATGTAGACATTCAAGTAGGATCACGTATTTACTTGAGTGTGTGTTTAATTTGGAGCATTGCATTGCACTTAGGTGGTGAGTAGCCCACTTAGGGCGATTCTCCCTCTTGAAGCTATTTCATTACGTCGTGGGACCCCTTTATTTTTGATCTGAAGGCTGGGAACTGACTCATTTTGAGGTTGATTTTGAAGAAGCCGGTTTGTGGCTTGATAGTTTGGACATAACATGTATTAGGAATTGTAGATTTTTTAATATATATGTTTGTGTTTTGTATAAAGTGCAATCAACTGGTGTGGGAGATAATTGAAGAATAGTTATGATAATTGATCTTATGAGTATTGGTTTATGAGCGAGGCATTTTTTACTCATGTTGGGATTTTATTGCATATATTGGATTGTTTGGGACGGGATATACGGAGTTGTATGTTGGGTAGAGCTCCCAGGTACAAAGGAGACTACGCGATTTTAAAGTGGCGTCAGGTAACTTGGAGCCTCCATAATATTCATAGGTTAAGCTGAACAGTCAACGGACCCCCGGGTTCGTCTCGCGAAATCTAGTTAGCACGTAAATTTCGTAATTTTTTGAAACAGTCGAGTCGACACGTTTTTGAGGCATCGCATTTCGGGTGCCGTAAATCGTTTTTCGATGCGACGAAACATCTATTTAAATGCTGTGTACCATAAAGTGGTATAGGTAGAAATGATGAAAATGGACGTGAGGTAGTGCTTAGAATATCAAATGCGGTAAAGAGTAGAATTAGTGGATTAAAGGAGGGGCAAACTTGTAATTTGAGAAGAATAGTCTTCTTCTCCCTTAAACACCAAAAGCCAAACGTGGTCAATTGGAGATGCAGTAGCGTGAAGGCAAAAATGGTGATTCTAGAGAGTCTGGGCTTCTCTCTAGAAATATCTAAAATCAGAATGGATTGGATTTCGGCCAGGGCAGAGAGGAACGTTCTGCGCGGGCGGAGCAACGTGGACCCGGGTTTGCGAGTTTTTTGACAACTCGAAGGTAGGATTTTCTCGCGTTTATTCCCATTTAAGGGTTTTCGATGTTTCGGTTGGTTTGAGGCCGTGAGGGGCCGTTTGATCAGTCCCAAAACATGGGACTGAATTGTTAGAATTTCTTGGGGATTTTTCCCCCCATCCGTGACTGCCCAGAAATTAAGGGCTGTTTGGGTGTTTTATTTCATAAAATTAGCTTCATGTCTTGATGAGAAAATGCAGGAATGGGTGTTTGATCGGTCCTGAAAACATGGGGCCAGTGTGAATTTTAGACATTCTTGCTGGGTGGTCGGTGGGCATTGTTGGGGTGAATTAAGGGTGTTATATGGTAATTGCTCCTGGAATAAATTCTATGTTGAGTATGCATGAGCAGGGAATAACTGAAATCGGTTTAAAATTGGAGTAATAAGGATGAGTAAATTTTGCCGGAATGGGTTTATTTTAAGTGGTGGGGTGTTTTGTGATAATTTATTGAATAGAATTATGCTTTGGTGGATAGGGACCGGGTGGGAATGGAAATCGGTTCCATCAGAACCGATGTAGAAGATGAGCTGCCGGGTGGAATGACCACGCTGTTTGGGGTTGTAAATAGTCCGGGTTTGTGTGAAATGGATAGGAATTGTCCATGTGTTGTGTGCTTGAAATGGTGTAAACGAATGAAAGCGATATGTGGAACTAGATAGGTTAAAGACATTATTTTAATGTTGGATTCAATGACACAATTACACATAGAGATCAGTATATTTATAAGCCATTGGAAATGATTATGAGTTGCTTTCCAAGTGAGCTGTTGGGTGATGAGAGTGATGTGTTAAATTAAATGGAGTGTAATTATAGTTGATTGAAAATATGCATATTGACATATTGTGTAAATGATTTTGAAAATGGCATAATGCATTTTCATATGCCTTCAGGTAACCTAGAGTTGGAATTATTAGTGTGACCAGATGACCTTATAAAAGCGGATATGGTTGCGAATTTCAAAGGATGATATTCAGGAGAATTGGGTTGGGAGATGGGCCCAGCCAGATCATTTCGGATATGAGGACCATGAAATTTGTTTCGGAAAACTCACCAACCAATTCGCCTCGAAGGGTAGTCGTATTTTGGGAATATTTCGGTGAAGTATATTTTCAAGACAAAGTTTTGTTTTGAAAATGATTATTTTCTCATACATGGCTTAGCGGTAATGGTGGTCGGTGAGGACTGTGACATGGGGTGATCATGTAGACATTCAAATGGGATCATGTGTTGCCCAGTGTGTGTTTGCACAGACGTGCACTTAGGTGGTGGTAGCCCACTTAGGGCGATTCTCCTGCCGAGCTTTAGCTCTGCCCGTCGTGGACCCCCTTTATTTCCGGTGCGGAGGCGCTCGAGGAGACTGACTCATTTTTGAGGTTGATTTTGAAGAAGCGGGTTTGTGAAAACGATGGTTTTTGGACATAACATGTATTAGAATTGTAGATTTTTAATATATGTTTGTATAAAATAAAAGTGTAATCAACTATTAAATTATTGGGAGATAATTGAAGAATAGTTATGATAATTGATTTTATGAGTATTTGTTTATGGGCCCAAGTGGCCGTCTTATTCATATTGTGAATATATTGGACTGTTTGGGACATGTATTTGCGGAGGTTATGTATTTGGGTAGGCTCACAGTACAAAGAGACTGCCGATTTTCGTGAAAAATGTGGTGCAGGCACTCCACGAAGTATTCCGCGGGTTGACGGGTAGTCAGCGGACCCCGATTTTGGGGCGTCACATATATATCTGCAAATATCTATATATAGACTCATCCCTATATAAATTTATATATCTATATATAGATATAAATCTATATATAGATATCTATATATATATATATATATATATATATATATATATATATATATATATATAAATATATATAAATCTGCTACCAAAATATCTATATAGAGATATCTATATACATCTATATATATAGATATCTATATATAGATCTGGAGTATATTTCCAGAGCATGGAGACGCAAAATACCTCGTGGACACTGTCATCTTGGCGATAACATGTAGTACTTATTCACGGTGCCTATCCTCAGTATCTTGAAAGGTCAGTAGATCTCGCGATAGCTTCTACATTACTTACAGAACGACCACTCTCTCTTGAAGGAATCACCTTGAGAAGCGTGATCACGCCGCTCGAACTCTAAGGGTCGACGTCTCACATTAGCATAGCTCTTCTGCCGGCTCTGAGCCGTGAGAAGACGCTATCATATCAAGCTCACCTTCTCAGAGGTGTCTCTAATCAGATCAGGACCAGTGATGGAGCTCTCTTCCACCTCGGTCCAATCATAACGATAATCTACATGGCCTCCCATACAATGCCTCATATGGTGCCATTCGTACACTCGCCTGATAACTGTTGTTGTAGGCGAATTCCATAAGAGCGGTGCTCTTCTACCCTTATGATCGGGACGCATGCTCACGACATGTCCCTTAACACATGTATATAATCCACACAGCGTATAACCTACCTGACCGCACTTTGTGTGTATGGCCGACCTTCTCAAGGTAAATCGCGACGATCAATGAATTTGCATCGGCTTAGTCCATGTCATGAATGACCTCCATGTAAAGATTATGGCTTCGGTATCACCGTACAATTTCCAATGGGTATCCAAATCTCGAGTCACTCCGACTCATCCTTAACTCACAAGTCTCACGTGATAACCATGTCCTGTGTTTTCATCTCGAGCCACACTTCGACACATGAGCCTCTTACATTTCTTTGATTCAGTATGAGTCTTCATTGGACGTAGTCCCTGAACAACTCAACCCTCACCATGGTGGTGAATGACCATACCGTGCACCCACACCCGACTACGGCGCAATGTTTCGCGTTACGTAAGCGTAATGATGCCCTCTTTGTGACACGAATCAGGGGTCCCACCATGAAGCGAAATCTTAAAGATCTCACACTCTTAATCTCGGCTTTGTAATTGGCTCACTACATCCTAAGGAGAACATCTATACACGGCTTCTCTAAAGGCCTTAACCTCCCCTAAGCCCAAATCAAGACCGTATCGGGTATGACAACGGCACAGGTCCTCATTCTTATTGACTTGGAGTGGTTGTCGACTCATCAAACTGACATCGACAAGCCAATATGTCTACCGCACATGGTCCTGCTGCATCATTGCGCAACTCGATCGTCACGACTTGACCCACATTCGGCCTTTGGCCTATCGTCTTTGTTGGAGGAGTGGCAGTATGCCTACTTAGGCTGGCCCCGGTTCCTCAACCCTCATTGGTTGTGGATGAGGAATAGTGCTGCTCTCTCTGTGTAAATGTGGGACTGCATTGTCCCAAAGTCTTGGGATCACCTTCTAGGAGTAATCAGTCACTCATGCTGCAATCATTTGATCACGAAACTGAGTGGAAAGCAGAAAGTCTTACATATTCCACAAAACTTCAGAAAGTGATCCTCCTCTTTTCCTGCTGTATCAAAATTGTAGAGTATCTTGTTTCTCTCTATGATTGAGGTAAATTCAAACTATGGAGTCCATATCACATGGCGAAATCACAATCCTGCCCAGTGGACCATTGTGACTATGAATCTTATGTACCTGTTAGTCCCGAAACTACGTATCTTGAAGATTGACATTGGTCTCCTCGACGCATCAACGCCTCGAGCCTTCTCACAAGGTGACTGCACTCACGGTGGCGTTCGCATGTCTGTAATCTCTCTCGGTAAGCCAAAACTCTCACTTACTGAACTTAGCATCTCTGTGATGGTCTCTGTTCTTTATAACACGATCTCCGGTGATATACCTCCATACGGTAGGAGTAGATAAATCATCATTCAAAACTACGACACACTAATCAAATGGGTTGAGAACTCATCTATGCATGAGATCCATGATCTTCAAGTACATTCCATTCATCCACAGAACATCCTTTGTAAACTCAAAGTGCCCATACTTGGCGTCATGTCTTGAGATATCTGTCTCCCTAACCCTCTCAGCTGATGGTAACGGTCTGAAGGTCTATCTTCAGGTGGGCTGCCTCCTCAGCTTGATCGATAAATCATCGCTCCTCGATAATAGGTACAGGTCACGGATCATAACCTGTTCAAGCGCACGTAGTCAATGCCTGCGGTCGAGAGGTCTTGCCCTTCTTCTTCGCCAAATAGAGCAGGGTGCCCACGTGGTGAAGTGCTCGTGCGATAAACCCTAGTCCATTAGCTCCTTCGCTGGACTACGAGGTTCACAACTCAGCAGGTGCCATCCTATGCGGGGTCATAGAGATAGATTGAAAATACCAGGGTGTAACTCCTCAAAGTCTCGACCCTGTGAAGTGGTCCGAGGGTAGCTCTCAGGAAAACCATCCCCATACTCGCACTACTCGAGGCATATCTAAGTCCGGTCTTGCCTCTTCCTCCAGGGTAAGGCTAGCTAGCCAACCCAGCTAAGCGTCACGAAACTTGAACTGGTATGCGTACGGGGCAAGGTAATAAATGTCCCCTGAAACGCCATACGAGTGCGGAGTCTTCGCGTCTTGGTGGCCTCCTACGCTCCTGATCGATGCTTGATCACGTAAGCTATCGGCTGAATTCCATCACAGGATGACATCGGAACTTTGACATGTCCACTGGTTGCCAGATTCCACTTCTGGTGATTCCGAGATCATCTCTTCCGCAACCTTTTCTATCTGTTCTGTTCCTTCAGTTCTGGAAAACTCTCACGTGCAAACCCTCCCAAGGTCATAGAAGTTCTTGCCCTTCCATCACCATTTGGGGCTCTGTTCTGTAGCTGGGAACCTGTTAATTCTCATCGTTGATGGAGTGCGTCTCCATGGCCTCGCACCTTCTCGATCTTGCATAAATGATGATCTGTCACCATCCCAGTCTCCTCCCCTGTGTATGGGAGGTGATCTTTAAACCTCTGAAGGCTACGGATCTTGCATGCCTGTATCTGTACGTGCTATAGTATTATTTGTAATACCTACGACCTCGGAAAAGTCCTGGCGTCAAACACTAGTGGTGCTGCGACCCGATTACCGGAGTGGGCGTTTCGATATCCTCGTCACCATTGTGCTACCATTACATGGCGACAAGAATCATTTAACTTTTATTTCGGTCTAACTGCTTGATGTACATGCGATAGACTTAACAACCATGAAGCAGAGCCCGTTCATTTTACAGTGGCGTATTCAACCACCCGGGATTCATTATCGAATCCTAAGGTCATCGGTCCTAACCTTAGCATTCTACCATTTTCCTATACGCATCACACACTATGCATATAACTTCCTACACCTCTGCGCAGTCGTGTTTCAAGCGGTAGTTAATCCCGTCTGATGTCTACGAGGCATGAACCTGACCCCGAGACACCACCAAATCCTTCTACATAACTTCGGTGTATCGCCGTTAATTTTGTGTTAAAATGTTGTTTCTTATTTTATTTTAAAATTTATTTTGAAAAAATTTTGTCATTTATTTAGATTTATTTTGATTCGCATAAAAAAAAAAAAAAAAATTTGAGTGCGTTCTGGATGACCGGTCCGCGTTAACATTCACTAGTCTTGTTCGCGATCTTTACGTTCCGCAGTCTTGTTCACAGTGCTGTTGCTTTAATTGTTGGTCTGTCTAGTATATTCGACACACTTCAGTGACCCATGTTTGTCTTCTGATAATTCTCCTTGGCCTCCTATTCTTGATACACTTCTTAATGTTGAACCAATCTAATCATTATAAGTCACATTCTATGTAATGATACAATGCAAACTTAGCCCTCGAGCCTTCTTCTGCACTGTGTACAATATAGTTATTGTTGCAATACAATTTTCGCTCTTTATCGACCTTATTCTCATAGTACAATAGGTTATATTGCATTATTCATTCACTGTATTTATTACGATGATCTTTGTCATTGAGCCCTCTTCAACTGCTGATATGGCCAGTATTACATGCCAATTCTAACAGGCATTGCCATCATACATCGATCTGACTAAACATTTCTGCTTGATACAATACTTGTGATGATACACTCTCCTCAGGCCTTTAGTTTTAATACAAACCTTGCCTTACAACCTGAAAATTTTATTTATCTGTTGTCATTATTGCATAAAATCTTATGATAAATTTTTATTTTATTAATAAATTTTTTAATTCATTTCAAATTGAAAATCTCTAAATCTTAAATCATTTTTCTGGACCTCCAATAAAATTCATAAAATTTATTTTACCCATTTTCAATTTTATATAAACATAGAAAATTATTTTATCACCTCATAACCAAATAAATTTGTAAATTTATTTTCTTTCGATTTTCAGCGAAAAATGTTCTCCACTCAAATAAATTTATAAAAATTTATTTTCTTTCATTTTCTTCAATTTTACAACTTGTGCAAAACTACAGAAAATTATTTTCCTCACCTCATAACCAAATAAATTTATAAACTTATTTTCTTTAATTTCTTTTCCCAGTTTTACACTGTAAAACTCCATTTTTCATTTAATTATGGAAATAGTTCAGAATTTCCTCAAAGCCTCATTAGACAACACTAACCACTAGTGTTCCATCTCAAATTTATTAAAAATTTGATTCATATCCAATGACTCAAATAAATTTATTTAAAATTCATTTCTTTCCTCCTCTTTATTCCAGTTTTTACTCACTGTAAAAACTCCTAAACATGTTCCAACACCCATGTGCTAACCACTTAAGCACACAACAATTCACAACACAAACAACATGGCATACACACCATTCATCAACATTCACATGTTCACACAATAATTCACCACTTAATTCACAAAATCACACAAAACACATACACACGTGCACGTAGTGTCCTAGTTTTGTCCCGTGATTTTCCTAGGTAATCCCATACCTAAACTCAACATCGAACCACACCTGGTGTGGTATTTTCTGCTCATAGCCTATTTAAATTTTTTTTCTATCTATAGGTTTCCATATGCCTATACTCCTCATCATTACTAATTGTTGATGATCTTGAGCAGCTCCACCAGTGTTGTATACAAAGCTACGATACCAAAACGTGACCCCCATAACTTGGGGTCCGTTGACTACCCGTCAACCCGCGGAATTCCAGTGGATGTCGGGTTGCAGAGCGCCACTTTAAAATCGGGCGAGTCTCGCTTTGTGCGGGGAGCTGCCCCAGCGATACTGCGTATCGCGTAAACCGATCCGATATATACAATATATATCGAATTAAACCACTTGGGCCCCTAAGCGATACTCATTGTACATGCCAACTATGAAACCAACTATACCAATAGTTACAGAGTTAATATTTTTACTCTTAAGCAATAATATAGTATTAAACTTAAAGAGTTCTAATACATGTACAATCATCAAATACATGAGCTTATTGAGACCAAAACCTCTTGACGAGCACATTCTGTATCCACTGTGCCTGTGCAGAAAATGAGAGTTCCCATAGTGGTGGCTAAGCTAAATCAAGAAGAAATGTGCAGTGGAAATTTCTGCCATGCCTAAGTGCGATGCGTGTTCAAAAAGTAAACACGCGTTGAAACCGTCGTGATCCTACTTGAATGTCTGCGTGACCCGACTCGGATCCGAGTCCTCGACTCTCTCACACTTTCGCCTAAGCCTTGTGAGAATATTCGTTTTGTTGTGAAGCGACCCTCAGGTAGATATGTGGGCCAGAAATTTCGTTTACAGATAGGCAATCATAAATTTGTTACGGTAATTACAGGTTAAAAATAGTAATTAATTCTCTAGGTCTCGGATGGCCGAAGCAGTTATGCCCAGTTGAAATCGTCTGGCAATCTAGTGTACGTAAGAGGCCCAAGTGATTTTACGCGAGACGGTTCGATCATACGTTTTATTTCGCATTTGGTCTTAGTAAATCGGTTTTTCGATGCGACAGCGCATATAACAAGTACTCATGTACCATAAGTGGTATGGTGAGAGAAATGACAATGGATGTGGCCCGGTAATGCTAGGAATATCCGTCACGGTAAAGAAGGGAATTAATTGGATTAATGAGGGCAAACTTGTAATTTTGTGAAGACATCATCTTCTCCCACTTAAGAAAGGCAAAAAACGTGGAGCTCATTTCGTGGAGATGCAGTGGCTGCTGGAACAAAAATGAGTCTTTTCTAGAGAGAAGGTCTTCCTTCTCTCTAGAAATAGAAGCGTCGAGATAGTTAGTTTCAGCAGACAGAAGGAAACGTTCTGCGCGAACGAGCTGCAGCGTGGACCCCCTGAGTTTGCCGATTTGACAACTCAAGAGGTAGGATTTTCTCCTACTTGTGTTTTATTCCCATTTTAAGGGTTTTCCATGTTTAGGTTGGTTTGAGGCCGTGAGGCTAGTTTGATCGATCCCAGGCAGGACCGGGTGATTAATTTATTGAAACCAATGTGAAACAGTGGCTGTTACGGGCTGGTGGGTGTTTTTAAATTCATAAATATTTGCTTTAAATCATGTATTGGTATGAAATGCCGAGAATGGGCTGTGGAAATGGTCAAAACATGGGACTGCGAAAATTGTAGGAATTCTTTGGAGACTTTAGAAGCATCCGTGATCCAGGAGCCGATGGGTGTGTGGTTGGGTTTAATTTGTGTATTAAATGGTTGTTTGGTATGTATTGGGCCGTAAATAACCGTGGATTTCGGGTTCACTAAGTGAACAGTGTTTCAATGATTTTTAGGAATAGTAGCAGGGTTTCACTATTCACGGGAATATCTTTGAAAATATATTTTTACCCCATTGAAAATAGGTGTTTGGCTAAGTGATTTAAATTAGAAATTGCTCGTGTGTGATTAATCAGCCCATGTGAGCTAATTTTGATGTTTGAAATGATAATTACATAACATGTTGTGTAGTTTAATTTTTATGCGAGTATATTCATGTTTATATATTTGCATGTAGATTGCAAGCTGTAATGGGATTGGCGTACATGCATTCAGTATCGCGAGCGAGCGTGCCGGGTTTTGAGGTTGGTGCGTGAGATGATCAAGGAAAAATGATGGGAGGTAATTCAAACTAAATAATATCTTATCGACCGTCGGAGCGGCGGTTGATATTTATTCATCGGGTAGTCTGAACAAATATGTCGTCGGTGGAGCGGCCCGATTGATATATATATATATGTCGGAGGGTTGTCCCTGTAAACTAATATTCTCATATCTGAGAGCTTGGCGAGTGTGAGAGAAGTCGATGAGACTCGGGATGAGTTGGTCGCCATAGACATTCAAGTAGGATCATGCATTTGCTTGAATGTATGTTTAATTTAGACATTGCACCTTGGGTGGTGAAGTAGCCCACTTAGAATGATTCTCCTCTTGAACTTTAGCTCACCCGTCGTCAGGACCCCCTTTTCACAGAATGGGAGCGTGCGAGAGCGGCTCGTCCTAGAGGTGAGCGCTAGAGCGGAATGTGACTTTGTTGATGTTTACATGTATTAGAATGCTTCTCATTTTTAATATATGTGTTGTATAAGTGAATCCATTAACTCTTGCATTATGGATTATGGTTGGAATATTGTAAGATATAACTGTTTTGGATATAATTAATGATTGACATTGGTTTTGGGCCCAGAGGCGGTTTGTCAGGTGATTGATGTTGGGGCCGGGTTTTATGAAGATTTTGTATTTGGGTGAGAGCTCCCCGTGCAGAGGAGACTGCGCCGTTTTTAGGTGAAAAATGTCGGGTCACGACATTCACGCGGCTCATTCTACGGTTGACCCGGGTGATCCAACGGACCCGAGTTTTGGGGCGTCTGAGCTTGGTATTATCGAGCTTGGGTATACGACTACCTAGGAGTTCGGTTTGGGTATCCATCACCACCCAAAGTGGTTGATGTGGAGTGTAGGTATATGAAACAGTGGATGAGCTGGGCAGGCCACGGTTCGAGATGAGCATCACCACTAGGTGTGGTTTGATGTTCGGTTTAGGTATGAGATTACCTAGAAAATCACGGGACAAAACTAGGACACTACGTGCATGTGTGTATGTGTTTTGTGTGATTTTGTGAATTAATTGGTGAATTATTGTGTGAACATGTGAAAGTTGATGAATGGTGTGTATGCCATGTTGTTTGTGTTGTGAATTGTTGTGTGCTTAAGTGGATTGCACATGGGGTGTTGGAACATGTTTAGGAGTTTTTTACGATTATTGCTGGAGCAAGGAGCAATGGAAATAAATTGGAAAATTTTAGTGGGTTTAAGGTGAAGAAATTTAAATTTTAAGGTTTTTACAGTCTCAAAGGCGAAGAAAATTAAATCAAATAAATTTTACTAAATTTATTTGGATTGTGAAAGATGAGAAGAAATTTTAAAGTAAAAGAAAAATAAATTTTACTAAATTTATTTGATGAGAGGAAAATAATTTTCCTATGATTTCTGATAGTAAAATTGAAGAAAATGGAAGAAAATAAATTTTATAAATTTATTGGTGAGAAAATTTTGAGTGAAAAAGCTGGAAAGAAAAGAAAATAAATTTTATAAATTTATTTTGTTATGAAATGAAAATAATTTTCTAAGATTTTTATATGGAGTAAAATTTAAGAAAATGGGGTTAATAAATTTTTATAAATTTATTTAGTATTAAGAAGTATGAAAAAAAATGATTTTAAGGAGTTTTTAGTGATTTTCAATTTACGGAAATGAAAAAAAAAATATATATATATTTATAATGAAAAACGGAAAATATATTTGACCACGAGCATAAAAATTGAAATGAAGCTCTTGCCTGATTTGTATTGTGTTGTATGGAGCTCGATGAGCGTGTCGCAATACACCATGTGTATTAATATTTGAAGTTCTTAGGAAGGCGAGGCTTTGTGTGCAATACAAACTGGTGTGTTCATGAGTAGGCGGCAGGCTAAGTGTATTGCAATCTGAGCAGATTGTATTGTGACTAAGAGAGGCTGGTATTGGCCCCCAGGCGGAAATTGTGTGGGCTGGGCGTTAGGCGCAGCTGACGCGCACAAAGGGGCGGCGCGCGTAGGAGACAGCGGCGTGCGGCTGCAGCGCTGACGGCGCGGCGGCCCAGCCCAGTGCGGCGGCCCAGGTCTGCGACGGCGACGGCGGCGAGCGCGGCGCCGAGCTCGCCAGGCCGGGGTTGGGCTGGGCGCGGGGCGCACGGCTGGGCGCGGGGCGGCGCTGGCGCAGGGGCGGGCGTGCCTCGGTGCACTCGGCCATTCGATCCGTTTTGACTCGTTTTTCTTGAGTCACCAAGTGAACCTGGATTCATTGTAAATAAAATTTGTTTGAAAAAAAAAATATTTATTAAATTCAAATAAAATCAAATAAAATTTGGTAAAATTTTCGAAAAATAAAATTTTCAAAAAATAAAATTTTTGAAAATAAAATTTTGTTGAAAACAATATTTTAAACGCGAAATGATTGCGTATACAACGGAGTTATGTGATGATTAGATTAGTGCTCTCGAGTGGTTATGCCTTAGAGATCTTGTATTGGATTTAACTACCATTTGAAATGGTGATTGCGTGTGATTTGCGTGCGAAATTACTATGCATGGTGTATCTCTGTATAGGAAAGGGTGAATGCTAAGGTTAGGGATTGACCCTTAGAGTTTGGATAATGAAATAAAGAGCTAGAATTTTATTTGGAATAAAGCAGGAATTAAGTGGTTGGAGATTTAGCACCACCCAGGAAATGGAACGAGTCGGTTCATGGTTGTCAAATCTATTGGCATGTACATTGCACTAGTTAAGTGAAATGAAAAAATTACATGAATCGTGTAAATGGCTATGAGAGGCGGGACGTGAAAGTGTGGGACATTAGTCGGAGCCGCGATCGGTGTTTGATCGGCGGACTTTGCAGAAATTTGTAGGTAGTACGAATGCTATGTACGAGTTAGTATAGCGGTAGACGGGGAAGATCCTAGTAACCGAGAGGTTTAGGGCGTATCATCCTTCGACATTCACGAGGGGATTCGATGGTGGCGACATTGGTTCCATGAGAGCTTGAGTGTTAGAGGCTATGGAGATTGCCTCGACCGACGAGTTAGGCTAGGCTAGCGTTAACTAGAGGAATGAGGCCCATATATGGTGGAAATGGCAGGACCTCTAGAGGCCTTAGAGGGCCGTTTGTGCGTGAGTTCTCCCCTAGGGATTAGGGCGAAAACTCAAGGCATGTCGAGGTTGCGGGGATAGAATCTGGAGACTCACTCTGATGGTTGAAAATTATGGCATGGCAGTTGAGTGTACGAGGATGGTGTGCTGTAAGTCGTCATCGTTGTGGCGTGGGGCGAGACCGCCTACACGCGGGCTGAGTGCTCTGTCCTTCAGAGTAGCTACGATCTAGACGATATACGAGTCAATCGAGGCACAGTCAGCGGGTTGGCTGGCGGGCCTTACCCCTAGAAGGCAGTGAGACCAAACTTAGATCTGCCGGTAGTGTGCGAGATTTGTGGATGTTTTCCCGAATGAGCTACTGGACTACCTCCACATGGGATAGACTGCTCGGCGATATCAGTACCGCAGTACTACCACGTCTCTGCATGGCTGCGCATGGGAGGGCGGGTTGAGTTGCGGGGCACCGTCGGGTGGAAACTCTTTGGACAGGAGCACTTCGCAGCAGGCTTTACATTATTATGCCCGAGAAAGAGGCGAACCGCCGGCCCATGCATTGACTGGCGGTGAGCGGTTCACGATCAAATCGAACTCACCGGTGATGTTATTGAATCGGTTGGTGGAGTGCGGTCTGCCTCGAATAGCGACCGCAGCGATCGGCGGTAGAGACGGTATCCACAAGGCGGCGTTAGAAACGGCGCGTTATCGCACTTTATTCTGATGCTGATGAATGCGCCGGCGTATTCATGAACCTCATGCCGTAAGTGTTGGCCTAGCTCTAAGCCTCGGTTGTCGTGTCTTCCGTGGATGACATTACGATCTGCTCCCGGTCGAGAAGGTCGCGTATGTATCGCGAAGGCCATTTACGGCGCTGGCGACACATCGATTATGCGTAAGGCCGGTAGTGCGGTTGCAGCTTATTGAGGGGCCTGACGCGGTGTGTTGCGAAGTGGTAGTCGACTTTGAAAGGACGGGCGTGATGGTTGGGATAGACCGAATGTCAATCCTCGA